>PISX010016790.1:29601-43703 GCA_004024625.1 Mellivora capensis | reverse complement strand
GGGAGACAAACCATAAGTGACTCTTAATCTCACAAAACAAACTGAGGGTTGCTGGGGGGAGGGGGCCGGGAAAGGTGGGTGGGGTAATGGACATTGGGGAGGGTATGTGCTATGGTTAGTGCTGTGAAGTGTGTAAACCTGGCAATTCACAGACATGTACCCCTGGGGATAAAAATTTGTTTATAAAAAAATAAAAATTTAAAAAAATAAAAAAATAAAATAAAAATAACAATATAACCAGATCTAAAAGGAGGTCTGCCAAAATATTAAACATTTCTAAAAGTCTAAAAAAAAAAAGAACAAAAAAAAAAACAGAGAAGGCTCTAACTGAAATTGACATTATTTCTTGGGGCAACTAGTGGGCTGAGTCAGTAGAGCATGTGATTCCTGATCTCAGGGTTGTGAGTTCGTACCCAGTGCAGAGATTACTTAAAAATAAAATCTTAAAAAAAAAAAAAAAAAAAAGACATTATTTAAGATTTATTTGTTTGAGAGAAAGGGGGAAGAGAGAACAAGCAAGCGAGTGGGTGGGGGGGCAGAAGGAAAGAGAATCCTGAGGCAGACTCCCCAATGAGTACAGATCCCAGGACCCCAAGATCATGACCTGAGCCAAATCAAGAGTCAGCTGCTCAACCAAATGAGCCACCCAGGCACCCCAACATTATTTCTTATTTAAACTACAGGAAAAAAAAAATCCTGCCCCTCTGTGTCAAAGGGTAGTCACAGAGAGCTAACTTCCACCCCTACAAGGCACTAATTAGAAGAAATAGGCTTGAGGGAGATAGGGCAAGGCATCACTCCACTTCCTGCTATGCTAAGGTCCCAGGGGAGAACTGATATTTCAACCCTACCCTGCAAAAAGATGGTGTAAGTCATTCTTATGCTTCCTCCTTCCCTGGTATCATTGGGGCTCCATGGAATTAAGCTTACATGGCAACAAAGTTTTATCAGTTGGTATCCCACTTTCGCTGGGAAGAACCAAGACGGAACTGAAATTCCATCTCAGCTATGTGCAGCAAAGGAGTGAGAGTCAGCACCCCGGTTGTTCCTGGGATGATGTCAGCAGGGCCCAGCAAGAAGCTGAACATACACACCTTGAGCCATCATGTCATCAACATGAAGACTGCTTGCTAAAAAAGATACTACAGGGTCTTGAGAATCAAAATATAATGTCCAACATATCTGTAATATACTACAAGATCACAGTGAAGCCAAAAACCAGGAAAAAAATCACAATTTAAATGACAAAGATAATTGATAAATGCTTATATCAACAAAATGCTAGAATAATCTGACAGAATTTCAAGAAAGCAACATAAAAATACTTCACGAAACAATTACAAATGATTCTGAAACAAACAAACAAACAAACAAAACAGATCAAAGAAATAGAACTTAATTAAAAGCCAAATGGTGGGGTGCCTGGGTGGCTCAGGTGGTTGATCATCTGCCTTCGACTTGGGTCAATGATCCCAGAGTCCTGGGATCCAGCCCTCCATTGGCTCCCTGCTTTTCCCTCTCCCTCTGCCGCTCCACCTGGTTGTGCTTTCTCCTCTCTAACAGATAAATAAAATCTTTAAAAAAAATAAAATAGGGACACCTCATGGCTCAGACGGTTAAGTGTCTGCCTTCAACTCAGGTCATGATCTCAGGGTCCTGGGATCAAGTCCCCTTTTGGGCACCCTGCCTGCTTCTACCCTTGCTTGTGCTTTCTCTCTCTCTCTCTGACAACTAAATAAATAAAATACTTAAAAAATAAATAAATAAATAAAAGATAAAAATAATTTTAAAAAGCCAAATGGAAAGTGTAGAACTAAAAAATATTAAAAATTACTTTAGGGGCACCTGGGTGGCTCAATGGGTTAAGCCTCTGCCTTTGGCTCAGGTCATGATCTCAGGGTCCTAGGATGGAGCCCTGAGTTGGGCTTTCTGCTCAGGGAGCCTGCTTCCCTGCCCCTCCCCCGCCTGACTGTCTGCCAACTTGTGATCTCTGTCAGATAAATAAATAAAATCTTTTAAAAAATTATTTTATAGTGCACCTGGGTGGCTCAGTTGGTTAAGCAACTGCTTTCAGCTCAGGTCCTGATCCCAGAGTCCTAAAATGGAGTCCCACATTGGGCTCCAGGCTCCACGGGGAGTTTGCTTCTCCCTCTGACCTTCTCCCTTCTCATGCTCTCTCTCACTGTCTCTCTCTCAAATAAATAAAATCTTTTTAAAAAATTATTTTATACAAAATATAATAACAAGAGGGATGCCTGGGTGGCTCAGTCAGTTAAGTGTCTGCCTATTGTTTTTTGACAGTGGCCTAGAAATAGCCTTTTTTAATTAATTAAAAAATTAAGCCCATTTAGGCCTTAATGTATCAGTAACTATCTTATATGTGAATAGTCTAAATACAGGAATTTAAGGCACAGACTGGCACAACAGATAAATTAAAAACATGGCCCAACAAAACACTGTCTAAAAGAAACACACTTCAAACAAAAACAAGTAAGTATGTTGAAAGCAAAAGGATGGAAACGGACATACCAAGAAAATAATTATTTAAAAAGCAGGACAGGGAAAACTTGAAAATATAGTCATAGGAATTCTGCAGATCCCTCCCCAGAGAAGCAGCTATAACTGGTTTAAAAAAATACATATATATATATACATACATATATGTGTATAAATATGTATGTGTGTGTGTGTGTGTGTGTATATATATATATATATATATATATTCCACACCCAACATGGGGCATGAATGCAGAACCCTGAGACCAAGAGTTGCATGCTCTACTGAGTCAGCTAAGCACCCCACTGAAAGAAAAAAAAAAAAATTTTTTTTTTCCAAAAAGTAATTTAAGGCCTGGAAATTGTCCTAAGAGCATACAGTTAAAAAAAAAATTTTAAATCCAAGAAAATTGACTTAGTCTTGGGTAAACAACAACTATCACCATCACCCTCTCCCTTCCTCCACTACCAACTCATCAAGATGGAAGCAAAACTCCAGGTAGGTATAGCCAAAAAAAGCCTCTCCCACTAGCTCCAAGTCAAGGGCTACAATACCCTGCCTAAGAGGGGCAGCCACCAGCATCTCTCTCCCCAGAGCTCTGGATTGCAAATGCTAAATTCAAGGCAGTGTGGCCAGGAGGTCATGAGCTTCCTTCCTCCATACTAACTCAATTCACTGGGCACAGGTCTATTCCAGGCATGGCCAGAGAAAAATACTGGGGCAACTGGATCACCTGTTGGTAGAACAGAGGGGTTCCATGCCTAAAAGGCAAGCCAATAAGACCAGAGGCTCCTGGACCCCATCTAGCACCCTGTTCATACAGCAGGGATTTCATCCCTAGAAGTGAACCACTAGCCCCACCTACAGTTCCAGAGCAGTGGCCCAAGAGAGGCAGACACTAATACAAGGACCCCCAAGCTCTTCCCAATAAGAATGACTTTATTTGGAGTGTACAGAAGTTCAAACCTAGGGGCATTCTTAAAAACACAGAGGAAATTTGAGGGCAATTAAGAGGAAGCTGGTAGCTCCATGAGCACAACAAGCTAAACCACAGGCCAGATGGTTTATGAGAGACCCAAGGAACCTAAAAAGGAGTGTTCCTGGGGTCATAATAAAATCTCAAAGAGCAAACTCCAAAACTACCTGGGAAAGGAGTCTGAATTTAATTACAATGAACTGTTAAAAAAAAAAAAAAAAAAAAAAAAAAAAAAAAGGCTATTTCTAGGCCACTGTCAAAAACAATAGGTAACCAGACCCCAATTAGTGAAGCCTAATAGCTTTGTGTGATACTAACCCTTTACCAGAGATCAAGGAAATTGTTAAAAAGCACACTCCTGGGACGCCTGGGTGGCTCAGTTGGTTAAGCGGCTGCTTTCGGCTCAGGTCATGATCCCAGTGTCCTGGGATCGAGTCCCACATCGGGCTCCTTGCTCGGCAGGGAGCCTGCTTCTCCCTCTGCCTCTGCCTGCCACTCTGTCTGCCTGTGCTCGCTCGCTCTCTCTCCCTCTCTGACAAATAAATAAATAAAATCTTTAAAAAAAAAAAAAAAAGCACACTCCTAAAACCATGATATCCCAGGGTGACCATATATGCCCAAGGTTATGCCCTCTGACAAGAAACATCAGAGGCTTCACACTGCAGTGGAAAATAGACCTCATTTCACAAATTATCTAGTCAAATCACTACACAGACAATACCACAACAACTGTCATCCCTGAGAGTGGGGAATATCAGTTTCACAAAAAAACACAGAAATGGAAAAATGGAAAAACAAAGGATAAGAAGCATAGAGAAAAGAAAAGGCAAAATGGCAGGCATAAATCCAACTATATCAACAGTAACGTTAAATGTGAATGGTTTCAAAAATCCAACTAAGGGACAAAGACTGCCAGACTCTATTTAAAAAGAAAAAAAAAAAAACAAAAACAAAGGACAACATAGACAACCCAACAATGCACATCCACAAAGAACACAATTTAAATTTGAATGTATCAGGGTGTCTCAGAAGAGCATGTGACTCAATCTCGTCGTTCTGAGTTTGAGCCCCACATTGGGTGTGCAGCCTACTTTAAATAAAAAATTAAAAGAAAGCCTGTTTCTAGAATATAGATTTTGACACTTAAAAAGTTTATTTCTAAGTGTTTTGGGTTGGGTTTTTTGGGGTTTTTTTGTTTTGTATTTTGGTTTGTTCTAATGCTATTGTCAATGAAATTATTTTCTTTCACTTTTCGGGATTATCCATCATTTCACATTCATTTTTCATTCACTGCATAAAAATACAATGGAGTTTTGTACATTGATCTTTCATTCTTCAACAGATTCTGGGAATTAAGAGGTAGATATCTTTGGAGGGCTTTTTTTTTTTTTAACCTTATTAAAAAAATTTATTTGGGAATGAGAACACAAGCAGGGGAGGGACAGAGGGAGAAGGAGAAGCAGACTCCCCACTGAGCAAGGAACCTGACCTGGGGCTTAAATCCCAGGACCTTGAGATCATAACCTGAGCGGAAGGCAGATGCTTAACTAAGCCACCCAGCCACCCTGGAGGGCATTATTCTGCTCCACATCCAACGTGAGGCTCAAACTCACAACCCTGAGAGATAAAAGTCTCAAGAGGGCTACTGACTGAACCAGTCAGGCGCCCCACCAGACTCATAATTATAGAGAACCAACTAACTGATGGTTACTAGAAAAGAGGGGGTGTGGAGGAATGGGTTAAATGGGTAATAGGGATTAAGGAATGTGCTTGTCATAATGACAGTGATATGTGTAACTGCTGAATCACTATTCTGTACACCTGAAACTAACATAACACTTATTAACTGACTTTGGGTTAGGCAATGGGTTTTTTAGATATGGCATCAAACACAAGAGCACTAAATAAAAAGTATATTGGACTTCCTCAAAATTTGGCTTCAGCACAAAACTTCAGTGCTGCCAATACTATGAATGTAATTAATGACAATGAGTTGTACACTTAATAATGGGTGAAACAGCAAAAACATGTTAAATATTTTTTCAATAATAAAAGTTTAAAAAAAAATAGCAACAAGCCAGATTAAATCTTAAAAAAAAAAAAAAGTTAGGGCGCCTGGGTGGCTCAGTGGGTTAAAGCCTCTGCCTTTGGCTCAAGTCATGATCCCAGGGTCCTGGGATAGAGTCCCGCATCAGGCTCTCTGCTGGGCAGGGAGCCTGCTTCTTCCTCTCTCTCTGCCTGCCTCTCTGCCTACTTGTGATCTCTGTCAAATAAATAAAATCTTTAAAAAAATAAAATAAATAAAAAGTTAAACAATAGCAACATGTTCAAAAGTTTGTGTGGCAAACAATACCACCAAAAAAACTGAAAGACAATCTACAAATAGGATACATGCAAATCAGAAATGAAAATATACTATCCAGAACGTACAAAAACTGACAATAATTTCAAGTAATCCAAGTAAATAATGAGCAAAAGTCATTTCTTCAAACATTTCTTCAAAGAAGGCATACAAATACAATAAGCATGAGAAGATGTTCAACATCCTTAGCCATCAGGAAAATACAAGTCAAAACCACAATGAATATGACCTTCAACCCACCAGAATGGCTCTAATTTAAAAAGATGTAATAATGGTAGAGCCACAGGCCCCTGGGTGGCTCAGTCAGTTAAGTATCTGCCTTCAGGGGACGCCTGAGTGGCTCAGTTGGTTAAGTGGCTGCCTTTGACTCAGGTCATGATCCCAGCGTCCTGGGATCGAGTCCCACATCCGGCTCCTTGCTCGGCAGGAAGCCTGCTTTTTCCCTCTGCCTCTGCCTGCCACTCTGTCTGCCTGTGCTCCCTCTCTCTCTCTCTCTCCCTCTCTTTCTCCCTCTCTCTCTGACAAATGAATAAATAAAAAAAAATTAAAAAAAAAAAAAAAAGTATCTGCCTTCAGTTCAGGTCATGATCTCAGGATCCTGGGACCCCGTCCTGCATTGGGCTCCCTGCTCAGTGGGGAGTCTGCTTCTCCCTCTCCCTCTGCCCCTCCCCCTGCTCGTGTGCATGTGCATGCTCTGTCAAATAAATAAATATTTTAAAAAATAATATATACCACATGATCCAATAATTCCACCACTAGGTATTTACTCAAAGAAAACAAAAACACTAATTGGGAAAAGATAGGTGCACCCCTATGTTTACTGCAGTATTATTTACAATAACTAAAACATAAAAGCAACCCAAATGTCTGATAGACGAATGGATAAAGAAGATTTGGCATGTGCACATGCATGCACGTGCACACACACACACACACACACACACACAGAGACGAATATTACTCACTCATAAAAAAGGATAAGATCTTTCCATTTACAGCAACATGAATGCACCTAGAGGGCATTATGCTAAATGAAAGAAGTCAAACAGAGAAAGACCAACACCATATGATTACACTTACTGTGTGATCTAAAAAACAAACAAAAAAGCAGAATCAAACCTATAAATACAGAGAACAAAGTGATGGTTGCCGGAGGGGAGAAGGATGGGGGGGGGGGTCAGGCAAAATGGGTGAAGGGAAGCAAAAGAATACAGGCTTCCCCATTATGGAATGAATAAGTCACAGGTATAAATGACATTATGGAATGAATAAATCACTGGAATAAAAGATACAGCACAGGTAACAGTTAACAGTATTATAATAGCACTGTATGGTGACAAATGGTAGGCAGCTGCATTAGTGCTGAGTACAGCATAACCTAAAAACTTGTTGAATTACTAGGTTATACAACTGCAAACTAATGTAACGTATGTCAACTATATTCAAATTAAAAAATAAGACATAATAACTGTTGGCAAGATTATAGAAAATTGAAACCCTCATACACACTGCTGATGGGAATATAAAATGGTAGAGCCACGTTGTAAAGTTTTGGGAGTTCCTCAAAAAATGAAATGTAGTTACTGTATAACCCAGAAATTCCACTCCTAGATATATATATATATACACACACACATACATACACACACACACACACACAAAAAGATAAAAACATATGTTCATGCAAAGCCTTATACAAAAAAAATGTTCACAGCAGCATTATTCGTTAAGAGTCCAAAAAGAGAAACAATTCAAATATCCACCAACTGATGAACAGGTAAAGGAAATATGGTATAGACACAAAATGGAATATTATTCAAGCCTAAAAAAAAATGTACTGACACACTACAGCCATGTCTGAACTTTGAAAACTTTGTGCTAAACGAAAGAAGCAAAGCACAAAAGACTACACATTCTATGATCCCATTTATATAAAATGTCCAGAATAGGCAAATCTGTAAAGACAGAAAGTAAATCAGTGGTTGTCTGGGGGATAGTAGTGAGGGTAAATAGGGAATGGCCACTAATGGGTATAGGGTTTCTTTTTTTTTTTTTTTTTTCCTTAAGATTTTTATTTATTTATTTGTCAGAGAGAGCGAGCAAGAGAGCTAGCACAGGCAGACAGAGTGGCAGGCAGAGGCAGAGAGAGAAGCAGGCTTCCCGCCGAGCAAGGAGCCCAATGTGGGACTCGATCCCAGGACACTGGGACCATGACCTGAGCCGAAGGCAGCCGCTTAGCCAACTGAGCCACCCAGGTGTCCCAGGGTATAGGGTTTCTTAAGGGGATAATAAAAATGCTCTAAAATTGACTATGGTTGCTCAACTCCGTGAATACACTAAAAACAGCTGAACTGTATACTTCCAATGTATGAATTACATGCTTTGTGAATTATATCTCAAAAAAGTCCTTACATATTTCTTAGTGGCTCCATTAGCATCAGATCAAAGAGACTTCAGAAAAAAAAACAGAAGATCATCTCCAAGATACTTTTTTTTTTTTAAATTAGAGAGACAGCGAGCACACAAGCAGGGGTAGAGGAAGAGGGAGAGGGAGAAGCAGACTCCCCACAGAGCAGGGAACCCGATGCGGGGCTTGATCCCAAGACCCGGGGATCATGACCTGAGCTGAAGACGGACACTTAACAGACCAATCCACCCAGGCCATCTCTCCAAGATACATTTTTAAATGAAAAAATTAAAAGTTGCCATTTACACGAAATAATTTTTATTCATACTTATATAGGGTCAGGTCTTATTATTCACAGCAGTTATATTCTATGAAGTTGCTACAAAAAACCAAATTACTGAATACTGAATCATCACTAGGGGACATACAGGGTTAGATTCCTGCAAGCCTCTGATCCCAAGATTTTTATCAACCAATTAACATATAAGCTTGTTTTATGTATATTTCTGTTTAAACACACTTTAGTATATATACTTGGTTCACTAATACTGAATTCAGCTAATAGCAGTATAACCCCAATCACAATATATAAGGCTTATACCTATGATGTATTTTCTCCATAAAGCATACATAGACTTCTTGAAGGTAGGAATACTAAAGCACTTCAGCTTTATGCTTGGGGGTCATTTTAAACAGTGAAATCACCAACAAAAAGCACTAAAATGAGAAAAACAGCACACAATAAACCACAAGAAGGATATTAGTTTCCAATCTGAGAGCTGAAAGGCCACAACACCACCTTGTTCTACCTCACCTGTGGTAAAGTATATACAGAATTTGCCATTTTAACCATTTTCATGTATCCAGTTCTGTAGCATTAATTACATCCACAATGTTATGCAATCACCACCACCACCAAAATGTTTTCCAAAGTGGCAGCACCATTTAACATTCACACCAGCAACGTACAAGGGTTCAAATTTCTCCAATTCCTTGCCAACACATTGATTTATTAGAGCCATTGTTGTAGATGTAAAGGGGTATTTTGTGGTTTTGATTTACAACTCTAATAACTAATGATCTTGAGCATATTTTTATCTGCTTATTGGCCACGTGTTTTGGAGAACTGTCTACTCAAATCTTTGGGTCATTCGATTGGAGTCTTTGTCTTTATTGTTAGGTTGTAAGTATTCTTTATGGATTCTAGATACTGGACTCTTTTCTGATATATAACCAAGAAATGCCTTCTCCCATTTCAACTTCTTGAAAATATTCTTTGACGTACAAAAAAAAAATTTAAGATTTAATTTATTTATTTGACAGAAAGAGAAAAAGAGAGCACCAGCAGGGGGAGCAGCAGAGGGAAAGGGAGAAGCAGGCTCTTTGCTGAACAGGGAGCCCAATGCAGGGCTTGATCCCAGGACCCTGGCAGCTGCTTAACCAACTAACCAACTGAGCCATTCAGGTACCCCCTGATGTACAAAATTTTAATTCTGATGCAGTGCAATTTGTCAATTTTTGTTGTTCATGATTTTAGTAGCATATCTGAAAATCTGCCAAATCCAAAATAATGAAGATTTAGTCCTATGTTTTCTTTTAAGAGTTTCATGGGTTTAGCTTTTATATTTATATTTTTAATCCATTTGGAGTTAATGTTTTTATCTGGTATGAGGAAGGAGTCGAACTTCATTCTTTTGCATGTGGGAAACCCACTGTCCCAACATCATTTGTTGAAAAAAAACTCCTTTCCTCCACTGAATGGATTTGGCAACCTTGTCAAACATCATTTGGATGGGGTGCCTGGGTTGCTCAGTTAAACATCTGCCTTCTGCTCAGGTCATGATCCCAGGGTCCTGGGATGGAGCCCCACATCAGGATACTGCTTCTCTCCCTCTGCCTGGCACTCCCCCTGCTTGTGTACTTGTTTTCTCACTCACTCTGTCAAATAAATAAAAATCTTTAAGAAAAAAAAAAAAAAATCAGGGGCACCTTGGTGGCTCAGTGGATTAAGCCTCTGCTTTCGACTCAGGTCATGATCCCCGGGTCCTGGGATAAGAGCCCCACATCAGGCTCTCTGCTCAGCAGGAAGCCTGTTTCCCCCTCTCTCGGCCTGTCTCTCTGCCTACTTGTGATCTCTCTCTCTGTCAAATAAGTAAATAAAATCTTTAAAAAAAGAAAAAAAATCATTTGGTTAAGGGCATCTGCATGGCTCGGTTGGTTAAGAACTGCCTTTAGCTCAGGTCATGATCCCTGGGTCCTGGGATAAGAGCCCCACATCAGGCTCCCCACTCAGCAGGG
Source organism: Mellivora capensis (assembly GCA_004024625.1). NCBI lineage: Eukaryota > Metazoa > Chordata > Mammalia > Carnivora > Mustelidae > Mellivora > Mellivora capensis. Next base: position 33,163 of record PISX010016790.1, on the reverse strand, counting down.
AACCTGCTCCTCCCTCACTCTCTGCTGTTCCCCCCTGCTTGGGTTTCTCTCTGTCAAATAAATAAAATATTTTTTAAAAATTATTTAGATATACTGGAAGAAAAAATAAACTATTAAAACATGTTATATGTTGGAGGAGATAAGAACTGAATGAGGACAAAGAGTGGGAGGGAGACTTTTCACTACTTAATTTTGTATACTTTAACTTGTGAGCCATGTGAAAGTACTACTTATTCAAAAACCAAATTAAATTCCGGTTTTAAAAACACAATTATTTGGCAAGCCACAGAATAGGATGTATATCTGACAAAGGACTCATGCTTAGAATATATAAAGAATTCTACAAAAGTGCTGGAGAAAAGGCAGATAACCCATAGGACAAAAACACAGGTACAACTTGAACAGGCACATCATAATAAAAGATATCCAAAGGCCAATAAACATAAAAAAAAGATGTTTAATTTTACTGATCATCAGGGAAATGCAAATTAAACTATAATGTTATACCATAAGAATGGTATAACACCCATAAGAATGGCTAAAATGTTAAAGACAGGTAATACCAGGTATTACTAGTAAGGGTATATAGCAACGAAAATCTCAAACACTGCTGGTAGAAGAGTAAATTGATACAATCACTTCAGAAAACTGGCAATATCTAGTAAAGCTGAACTTATGTGCAGCTTTATTATGACATAGCACGTCCACTCTAATATACATAACCAAGAGAAAATGTGTGCATATATTCAAGAGATATGCTAAAAGTGACTCAGTCAGTTAGTGTCAGACTCTTGGTTTCAGCTCAGGTCACAATCTCAGGGTTGTGGGATCCAGCACCGCCTCAGGCTCAGCACTTAGTGCAGTCTGCTGAGATTCCTTTCTTCACCCTCTCCCTCTGCTCCTTCCCACCCTGTACACGGGCTCTCTCTCAAATAAATAAAATCTTTACCAAAAAATTTCTTAAAAGAGAGATGTCAAAGTAGAGCTTCATTAACACATTCATAATAGTTAAAAATTAGGGGTGCCTGGGTGGCTCAGTCAGTTAAGTGTCTGCCTTCAGCTCAGGTCATGATCCCGAGGTCCTCGGATCAAGCCACTGAGATCTAGGCCCACAACAGGCTCCCTGATCAGCAGGGAGTCTGCTTCTCTCTCTGCCTCCCAACTGCCCCATCGCTCATGCTTTCTCTCTCAAATAACTAAAAGATTTTTTAAAAAGTAAAAAACTGGGGCACCTGGGTGGCTCAGTGGGTTAAGCCTCTGCCTTCAGCTCAGGTCGTGATCCCAGGGTCCTGGGATGGAGCCCCGTATCGGGCTCTCTGCTCGGCAGGGAGCCTGCTTCCTCCTCTCTCTCTGCCTGCCTCTCTGCCTACTTGTGAACTCTGTCAAATAAATAAAATCTTAAAAAAAAAAAAAAAGTAAAAAACTGTAACATATTGTATCAACTATAATTTAAAAGAAACTATAAACTATAAACAAATGCCCATCAACATTTGAATGGGAAAATAAATTTTAGTATATTCCTACAAATGCTGTGAAGACAATGAATAAAGTACATTCACAAGCAACGCAAATTATCTCATAATGTTGAGCAAACACACAAACTGGTACATATTGCTTAGTTCCACTTAAAGTTTAAAAACAGGCAAAATTAATCTGGTGTTAGAAGGTAGATCAGGGCCATTCAGCTAGCTCAGTCAGCAGAGCATGTGACTTGATTTCAGGATTGTGAGTTCAAGCCCCACCTTGGACCTGGAGATTGCTTAAAACAAAATCTTAAAAAAAAAAAAAAAAGGAATGCAAGATCTTAAGTAGTGACTGGAAGAGAATAGAAGGCTTATAAGGTGCTAGCAATGTACTGTTTCTCATTCTGGCCACTGGATTTATACAAGTGTGCTTACTCTACGTGTATTCAATCACTGAACTACATACTTTAGAGTTTTAAACTTTATGTGTATTTAAACAGAATATTCATTTTAAAAATTACATATACTGTTAAAAATATATTAGTCTCCTAGGACACCTGGGTGACTCAGTTGGTTGAGCTTCTGCCTTTGGCTCAGGTCATGATCCCAGGGTCCTAGGATCAAGTCCCATATCAAGCTCCCTGCTCAGCAGGAAGTCTGCTTCTCCCTCTCTTATGCTATTTATGTAACAAAAGAAAATAAACTTCCACAGTTTTTATTCACAAAATTCAAAATATAATAATAATAAGGAAATTTAATAAACTTAGCATTATTTAGTAAACAGTAAAGAAACAAGTTAAGGTTTTTTGTAATACTGGTCTAAAGAATTAACAAAATGCTTTTTGGAAGTTATCATTTTGCTTAACTGTGAGGATTTAATTAACTTGCCAAAAGTAAAGGGATTTCCTTGCCTGGCTAACCAACAGCACTCAATAAAGATTTTATTTATTTATGTGATAGAGAGAGAGAGAGCGAGCCCGTGTGCACAAAGCAGGGGGAGCCACAGAGAGAGAGGGAGAAGCAGGCTCCTCGCTGAGCAGGGAGCCCAACATGGGGCTCAATCCCAGAACCCTAAGATCATGACCTGAGCTGAAGGCAGATGTTTAACCAACTAAGCCACCCAGGCACCCCTCATTTCTTTATTTTTAAGAAATCCTGCCATGATAAGATATTCCATTTTAAATTTTCTGATTTCCCCATCCAATGCTTTCCTATGAGTTGAGAAATGTCATGACAAATACTTAGTCTGCTTTTGTCCACATATGTACGCTTTTAGTTGAGCTACAGTTGAGCTACTACTATTTTACAGTAGTAAAATAAACACTTTGCCATCTAATTGGAAACAAAATAACACACTCTACTGTGTCTTCAAAGTGTGACATTTGAGGGACGCCTAGATGGCTCAGTCAGTTAAGAGTTTGCCTTCTGCTCAGGTCATGATCCCAGGGTCCTGGGATCGAGTCCCAAATCCGGCTCCCTTATCAGCGGGGAGTCTGCTTCTCTCTCTCTCTCTCTCTCTCTGCCTGCCGCCCCCCGTTTTGTGCTTTCTTTCACTGACAAACAAAATAAATCAAATCTTAAAAAAAAAAAAGTGGGACATTTGAAATCTACTTTTCTTGTTTGAAATGATAGGTATGCACATGTAATTAAAAAAATTTTTTTATGGGCCACCTGGGTGGCTCAGTGGGCTAATAAGCCTCTGCCTTCAACTCAGGTCATGGTCTCAGGGTCCGGGGATCAAGCCCACAACTGGCTCTCTGCTCAGCAGGGAGCCTGCTTCCCCCTCTCTCTCTGCCTGCCTCTCTGCCTACTTGTGATCTCTGTCAAATAAATTTAAAAAACCTTAAAAAAAATGTTTGTGTGTGTCATGCAACAGCCACACATATGCCTAACAAGTTGTAACTGCATCACTGCAATTTGTAGTGCACCACACAGAAGCACAAAGCAATGAGTACACATAGTCCTTGTCACTAGTCATTTGCCACTGTAGTGTGAAAGCAGTTAGAAAATACATAAACACTCAGCTATGTTCCAAAAATTTTATTTATAAACACAAACTCAAACTTCATATAACTTCCACATGTCATAAAATATTCTTT
>PISX010016790.1:0-29501 GCA_004024625.1 Mellivora capensis | reverse complement strand
TGTCTTTTTCTGTCAAATAAATAAAATTTAAAAAAAAATAAAGTTTAAAATTTTGTTACTATAAATAAAGATTATGAGACTAATAGAAAAAGCACAGTAAACTTTAAAAAAAAAAATTTAAAAAGAGGGAAAATAATAGAGACACACGCTATATTTAAGAACAAGGATGGGGCCCCTGGGTGGCTCAGTTAGTTAAGCGTCTGCCTTCAGCTCAGGTCATGATCCCAGGGTCCTCGGATCCAACTCCAAATCGGGGTCCCTCCTTGGCAGGGAGTCTGCTTCTCCCTCTGCCTTTCCCCCCTGCTCATGTTCTCTCTCTCTCTCTCTCAAATGAGTATTTTTTTTTTAAATAAAATTAGAAAAGAAAAAAAAAAGAACAAGGATAAACAGATATTAAAAGGTTCCAGAGGGGCACTGTTGGTGGAGCATGTTAATTCTTTATCTAAGGGTCACAAATTCAAGCCCCACACTCAGCTGTGTTCCAAAAATTTTATTTATAAACACAAACTCAAACTTCATATAACTTCCACATGTCATAAAATATTCTTTTGATTTTTTTCCAAACACTTAAAAACGTAAAAATCATTCTTAGCTCATCAGTCATACAAAAACAGGTAGCAGGCTAGATTCGGCCCTTCAGCCATAGTTTGCCAACTCTTGGTCTAAAGTGAAGTGCAGGGGCACCTAGGTATAGAGATTACTTAAAAATTTAAAAAAAAAAATTTTTGAGGGGGGGCACCTAGGTGGCTCAGTGGGTTAAAGCCTCTGCCTTCAACTCAGGTCATGATCTCAGGGTCCTGAGATAGAGCCCTGCATCAGGCTCTCTGCTCAGCGGGGAGCCTGCTTCTATCTCTCTCTGCCTACTTGTGATCTCTCTGTCAAATAAATAAAATTTTTAAAAAACTTTTTTTTTTAATCTTAAGAAGTTCCAGGAAGAGATAAATAAAACAAACAAACCCAACTGGGATCATACAAAGAAGCAAAATCAGACCAGTATCACCAACAATGATTTCTTAAAATATTGGAAAAGAGGTTATCTTCCGAGTTCTGAGAAAAAAAATTTTTTTAACCCAGAATTTCATATCCAGTCAAACTACCATTTAAGTAGAAGAATAAAATAAAAAGAACATTGGGAGCCTGGGTGGCTCAGTCAGTTAAGCATCTGCCTTTGACTCAGGTCATGATCCCAGGATCCTGGGATAAGAGCCCCACATCAGGCTCCCTGCTCAGTAGTGGCCAGCTTCTCCCTCTCCCTCTGCCTGCCGCTCTCCCTGCTTGTGCCTGCCGTCTCTCTCTGTCAAATAAATAAATAAAATCTTTTAAAAAGTAAAAGAGAACATAAAAAATGCAAAGGCCGGGGGCCACCTGAGAGCCTGGTCAGTTGAGTATCTCCAACTCTTAATTTTGGCTCAGGTCATGATCTCAGAGGCTTGAGATCCAGTCCTGCATCTGAGGACATGCTCAGCAGGGAGTATGCTTGAGATTCCCTTTCTCCCTCTGCCCCTCCCCCACTTCCATCTCAAATAAATAGATAAATCTTAAAAAAAAAAAAAAAAAAAAATGCGAAGGCTCCAGGCACCTGGATGGCTCAGCTGGTGGAGGGTGCAACTCCTGATCTTGGGGTTGTGGGTTCAAGCCCCATGTTGAGTGTAGAAATTACTTAAAAATAAAATCTTTTTTTATTTTTTAAAGATTTTTATTTATTTATTTGACAGACAGAGATCACAAGCAGGCAGAGGCAGGCAGAGAGAGAAGGAGGGGAAGCAGGCTCCTCACTGAGCAGAGAGCCCAATGTGGGACTTGATCCCAGGACCTTGAGATCATGACCTGAGCCGAAGGCAGAGCCTTTAACCCAATGAGCCACCCAGGTGCCCCTAAAAATAAAATCTCTTTAAAAAAAAAAAAAAAAAAAGCAAAGGCTCAAAAATTTTATTCTCAACTATCTTTCTTAGGATGAAGAAACAGGGAACAAACAGAGGAGGAAAACATGAAAGGCTAGGGTATGTATACGGTAATTAAAACCAAGACACTTAGGCTTGAATAATTATACCCTTAGTTGGAAAGGTGCTTAAGTAAATAATAATAGTAAAAATTAAAAAAATAAATACAACTTGGAGCATCTCGGTGGCTCAGTAGGTAGGGAGTCTGCCTTCAGTTCAGGTCATGATATTAGAGCCCCACCTTAGACTCTCAGGGAGTCTGCTTCTCCCTCTGCCCCTGTTCCTGTGTGCTCTCTCTCAATCACTCTCTCTCAAATTAACAAATATTTTTAAAATAAAATAAATCTGATCAATAACCTAGAAATTAAACTGTATGTCACTGCATGGGTTCAAAGGAAGAAAAATTTTCTCCTGAGAATGTCCAAATACAGGTAAGCCTATAAAGTAAAGTACACCTAAATCAACATCTGGCAGTTCTAAGAAATGTCAAACTATAAACTAACTCGTGACTTTTGCATTGGTGGCACCTCACAGAAGTAAAGGCAAAATACTCTTCGGAGACTGGTTCCCACAAACCAAGTCTGGCAAATTTCATAAACAACATAGCCCTGGTAAACATGCTCACAGTTCCAAACTATAAAACACTGGTAGACACCACCTACTATGACCACCTACTACTTACAAGAGTAAGAAGAATCAGGGCGCCTGGGTAGCTCAGTTGGTTAAGCAAATGCCTTCCGCTCATGTCATGATGCTGGAGTCCTGGGATCAAGTCCCACATCAGGCTCCCTGCTCGGTGGGGAGTCTGCTTCTCCCTCTGACCCTCTCCCCTCTTATGCTCTTTCTCTCACTCTCTCTCAAGTAAATAAATAAAATCTTTAAAAAAAAAAAAAAAGTAAGAAGAACCAAGCAGTAGTAAAATAATACCTCAAGAATAAGAATCACATGATTCTAAAATATGTAAGAGCAGGGCACTTGGGTGGCTCAATTGGTTAAGCATCCCACTCTTGCCTTCGGCTCAGGTCAAGCCATGGGTGATCCAACCCCACTGTCGGGCTCTGCCCTCAGCACAGAGTCCGCTTCAGATTCTTACTCCCTCTCCCTCCTTTGTTCCTTCCTGCCTGCTCTGTGTGTGTGTGTCTCTCTAAAAATAATTTTTTTAAATGTGTGAGAGCAAAAAGTCAACATCAGTGAAGATCTTGAAGATGAACAAAGTATATGTAGAAGAGAGTGAAATTACCTAAATAAATAACAAAGCTTATTGCTTACTATAAAGCTAGAGTAAAAGGGAAAAAATAGAGGGAAAAAAGTCAAGTGTATTAGTTATCTATTACTGCATAACAAATTACCCTCAAACTTAGTGGCTTAAAACAATACATCATCTCACAGTTTCTTTGAGTCAGGAATTTGGGAGTGACTTGGCAAGTAGTTCTGGCTCAGGGCCTCTAACAAGGCCGCAGTGATAATGTAAGCCAAAACTGCAGTCATCTGAAAACCTGACCATGCTAGAGAATCCAATTCCAAAGTGGCTCACTCACATGACTAGCAAATTGGTGCTGGATGTTGGCAGAAGGCCTCAGTTCCTATCCACTTGGGCCTCTTTACAGGATTGCCACCGTGTCAACTATTTTCATCTAGAACAAGGGAACCAAAAAGTGAAGAAAAGGCTGTGTGCCTTTAATAACCTAGCTTCAGAAGTCACTGTTTAATTCTACTGTATTCTCTTGGTCACCCAGACCAGTTCCAAGTCACTATAGTGGAGACTCTAGAATGTGATACCAGGAGAGAGGAACACTGGGGCCATCTTGGAGGCTGGCTACCACACCAAGCCATAGTAGGCTTAGAATAAATCTTCAACTTACATAATCAACAAAGGATCAGTTTACAGAACTTATCAAAATCCCTGTAAATCAAAAATTTTTTACATGTGAGCAAGCTAAAGAAAAACAGAAGGCATAAAGACAAATAATTCACAAAAGTGCAACATAAATTGCATATAATAAGCATTCAAAAAGTATTATTCATTAGTACCATATAATTCCTGCTATTCACCTATCCCTAAGGCATAGGCTTCAAACATTTTCCTAAGGATGATACATCTAATGTTCATTCAATCCATGGTTTTCTTTTTCCCCCTCTTCCCTTTGGGACTAATGTCCATTCCAGAAGCTGGCTAGGCAGAGAGGTTCAGTTTCTGGCCACAACACAGTCATAGGTAATGTATCGAACACCATGAACCCAACTCTGAACCTGGCCTCAGGAAAGTAAAGTGATAGATCTCAGTCAACCTGTCATAAATATGAAACAATAAAATAATATAAAATCATCAGACTTATAGTGAACTCTTTAAAAAATGTCAACTTCAGTTATTCAGTATGAACATAAGAATTTGCCACCTTCCACTAGCCTATGATCTGACATTCTTCCCAATAACTACATTATCATTTTCTTATTGTCCTTCTTTGGTCTCAGGATCTGTTTTATGCTATTAAATTACTGAGAGCTCACAGAGCTTTTGTTTAGATGGGTTTATCCATCAATATGTACAATATTAGAAATAAAAACTGAGAATTTTAGAATATTAATATTGTAATAGTTGATAACATTTCATTTTATTAAAATTAAAGGGTCTGTTAGTTCATGTAAAAATAAAACCACTGCATGTTTAAACAACAATTTTATGAGAAATAACTATGTTTTCCAAAACAAAAAGGTTTTGGTTAAGGGTGGCATTGTTTTTACATTTTTTTAAATCTCTTTAATGTCCGGTTTAATTAATATATTCAGATCACTGAATATATGCTTTTGCATTTAATCTGTTGTGACAGACTGTTTTATTGAAGAATATGAAGAGAAAAGCTATGCATTTTAAAAAAGGGAAGACTATTTTAATGGCCTTTCAAACAACAATGTGGTATTCTTTGATTATAATACAAAATTTAAAGAGTGGGGCACCTGGCTGGCTCAGTTGGCAGAGCATGTGATTCTTTTTTTTTTTTTTAAGATTTTATTTATTGGACAGAGAGAAAGAGAGAGTGCACGAAGGTAGGAAGAGCAGCAGGCAGAGGGACAGAGCTAAGCAAGCCCCCCATGGAGCAGGAAGCCTGATGAAGGACTTGATCCTAGGGCCATGAACTGAGCCAAAAGCAGAGACACTTAACCAACTGAGCCAAAAAGGCGCCCAGAGCATGCGATTCTTAATCTCAGTATGATGAGTTTGAGCCTATGCTGAGCATGGACTATTAAAATTTTAAAAATGTGTGTGTATATAAATATATGTATATGTGTATATAACGTGTGTATATATATGTATATATAAAGTGTGTGTATATATATAGATATAAAGTATATATTTTTTTCTTTTCTTTTTCAGAGTTTTGTATATGAGCAGAGGGGAAAAATCTTTTTTTTTTTTTTAAGATTTTATTTATTTATTTGACAGAGAGAGCAAGAGAGCGCAAGCAGGCAGAGCAGCAGAAGGGAGGGAGAAGAAGGCTCCCCACTGAGCAGGGAGCACATGAGGGCCTTGATCCCAGGACCCTGGGATCATGACCTGAGCCAAAGGCAGCTGCTTATCCAACTGAGCCACCCAGGTGCCCCAGGGAAAAAGAATCTTAAGCAGGCTCCACACATAGCTCAGAGCCAGACATGGGGCTCAATCTCACAACCCTGAGATCATGACCTGAGCCAAAATCAAGAGTTGGATCCTTAACTGACTGAACCCCCCCAAGCTCCCCTAAAATGCATTTATTTCTTAAATGTCAGGAGAAACTATTAACTTTAACTACTCCCTTACATTAAAATCTACTGGTCTGCTTTATGTTTTACATTTTGAATCTCTTTCCTATGCATGATTTTGTAACACAATGCACTGCACTGGTCAACTAGTCATATGGAAAATACTGGTTCACTGTGTAGAGCTTCCAAATGTTGACATTTCATTGCACATTATAAAAAAAAAAAATCTGAGGGTGCCTGGGTGGCTCAGTCGGTCAAGCACCTGCCTTTGGTTCAGGTCATGATCACAGGGTCCTGGGGGGCCGGGGAGGGGTGTCACGGCTCGACAGCCCGCTTCTCCCTCTCCTGCTCCCCTTGCTTGTGTTCCCTTTATCTCTGTCAAATAAATAAATAAAATCTTTTTAAAGATTTTATTTATTTATTTGAGAGAGAGACAGTGAGAGAGCATGAGCGAGGAGAAGGTCAGAAGGAGAAGCAGACTCCCCGTGGAGCTGGGAGCCTGATGCGGGACTCGATCCCGGGTCTCTGGGATCATGACCTGAGCGGAAGGCAGTCGTCCAACCAACTGAGCCACCCAGGCGTCCCTAAAATCTTTTTAAAAAACTGATACTTTCCTACACTACCAATCTCATCAGAAAAGCCTTTAAATACTGAGAAGCTATCAAACTTACAGTTGCACATCCAAGTTTTTTTCAAAATTCTAATTTTCATTTAAAAGCTCAATTTTTTTATCACTGGCAACATATATCAGTTATTTTCCTTGAATTGACAGGCTCAATTCAGTCATTTTTGAGAAAATGGCTGCCAAACACACATGTCTGAAAACCATAGCTCGTCAATCACTGTTGCAAGTCAAAGTTATTTTCCATGAAAATAAAGAAGCTAATTCAGTTTGGAATTCAAACAACTGTACAAGTACTTTTTTATACTTTAGTCTGCAGCAAAAGCATTTTGTGCACATTTCCCATTCCATCACACAGAATTATTAAAAATCAAGATTCAATAAAATGTCCTAATGCTTCATCAAAGACAAATGAAACTAGCGCATTTTTCCCTGTTTTGTTTGTTTTTACTCTAAGTGTATGGTGGTGAAGATACAATGACTTTTACTATGGTTTGGAGGCACTATCTTAATCCCTGGTAAGGTGCCAGCAGTTTTACACATCACTGCTTTTGCATCACTAATATAAACATCAAAACAGTGAATAAGGCAAATAATGAATATGTATTATGAAAACAGTTTTAACTTTGCCCATGCCTCAAGGCATATCAGAGTAATCTAGATTACTAGATTCTAAGGACCAACTTTGAGAATCACTACTTTAAGGTATTCTCGTTTAGTGTCTGCTAAGAATATAGATAAGGAAATAAAAACCAGTTAGAGGGACGCCTGGGTGGCTCAGTTGGTTAAGCGGCTGCCTTCGGCTCAGGTCATGATCCCAGTGTCCTGGGATCCAGTCCCACATCGGGCTCCTTGCTCGGCGGGGAGCCTGCTTCTCCCTCTGCCTCTGCCTGCCACTCTGTCTGCTTGTGCTCACTCTCTCTCTCTCCCCCACCCTCTCTCACAAATAAATAAATAAATAAAATCTTAAAAAACAAAACAAAACAGATTCTTCTAAAGTTTTTGATGTACAGATAGTAGACCTCATAAAGACAGATCTTACAACATTAGTTCACAAGTTTTCACACTATAAATTTTAAGTAGCTGGTGAGATTGGAACGCAAATGACTCTGTCAGGTGTGCTATATATTACTAGATTTCAGAAAAGCCTAGAAAAATACCAACAATTTACCTTCCTTCCTCTTCTTTCTGCTTACTGAATACAGGTAGTCATAAAGACAACTGGAAAACAACAGAAATAATAGTTTTGGGGGTCTTACCATGTGCCAGGCACTCTATGAAGCACTTTACAATCATCGAATCCTCACAATAACACTATGCAGTAGGTGTAAATATTACTCTCAACTTACAGATGTTAAGTAACTTATTCACAGACATTCAAATAGTAAAAGGTGAAGCTCAAAAATGAATTCAGGTACTCTCTTAAATTGTGTGCACTTAACCAACCACAGACCACTTAACCAACCACTAAAGTATTTCAGTTTTAACACATCTTTTTTTTTTTAAGATTTTATTTATTTATTTGACAGAGAGAGAAAGAGATCACAAGTAGGCAGAGCAGCAGGCCCAGAAAGAGAGAGGGGAAAGTAGGCTCCCTGCGGAGCAGAGAGCCTGATGCGGGGCTCCATCCTTGGACCCTGAGATCATGACCTGAGCTGAAGGCAGAAGCTTAACCCACTGAGCCACCCAGGCGCCCCAGTTTTAATGCATCTTTAATGGATGCTTGCTGATGACTATATATTATCATTCAAAAACTCAAGCCTGTTTATGTAAATAGGTCATCAGAGAAAGTAGGACCTAAAAAAATCCCAAATAGATAAGCCACAGAACTAGCAAACTGCCATATAGTATATATACACTCCTAGGGCAAGAATTTTCAAGGGCTCAAATAGACAACTCCCCAGAGTGGCTCACCATGCTCCGTGATAAAACACAGAACTATTCTGAGAAGGTGTTCTTCACACTACACCCAGAGGTATCCCTTACCACTTATCCCATTTAAGGTTGCCATCTCAGACTTTTCACAACAAGCTGAAGATTCAGAAACAGAATTTTTCCATGCTGATTCTTCCATCATTTCCCACAAATAAGAGTATTAAAGTGATGTACATACAAAAAGTTGGCATAAAAGACAATACAATCATAGAATTTTACAGAATAGGAACTCAAACTGTTCATACTGCAGAGGACCTGAAGAGGCTGTAGAGTGCTTTACCCAAGGTTACAGAGCCAATTAACAGCAGAACACAATGCAAGTTACTCTCAATCCAGTTCTTTATGCATAAAACCATGCTGCCTTGATGTGTCCTACTTCGAAGGTCTCATTCCTTTCAAAAGTTCGTTTGGGAGTTTGTTCAGATGCATCAATACAAATTTGTATTTTTATTACAAGATCTATACAGACACTATACATTACAGATCTATACACACCCACTACTGACAGCTATTTGACCTCAACCTAAAACAGAATTTTTTTAAAAGTCACAAAGCATTTTTAAAAGCTTACTGTTGAGATTCAACTAGTATTAACTGGTTTATCTATTTTGATTTTCCAAATACTTCAGCAGTAAATAGATCAACCTTTCTTGTCAAAATATCTAAATCCAGGGATGCCTGGGTGACTCGGTTAAGCAACTACCTTCTGCTCAGGTCATGATGGCAGGGTCCAGGGATGGAGCCCTGCATTAGGCTCTCTGCTCAGCAGGGGGTCTGCTTCTCCCTGACCCTCCCCTTCTCGTGCTCTCTCTCTCATTCTCTCTCTCAAAGAAATAAAATCTTAAAAAAAAAAATCTAAATCCATGTTTCTCAAAGTATAGTTGGTACCAGAATCAGTCACATGAGATACGTGTTTAAAAATGAGATTCCTGGGACGCCTGGGTGGCTCAGTCGGTTGAGGGGCTGCCTTCAACTCAGGTCATGATCCCAGCGTCCTGGGATCGAGTCCCACATCGAGCTCCTTGCTCGGCGGGGAGCCTGCTTCTCCCTCTGCCTCTGCCTGCCACTCTGCCTGCCTGTGCTCGCTCACTCTCTCTCCCGCTCTCTCTGACAAATAAATAAATAAAATCTTTAAAAAAATAAAAAAATAAAAAAATAAATAAAAATGAGATTCCTGGGGCGCCTGGGTGGCTCAGTGGGTTAAAGCCTCTGCCTTCGGCTCAGGTCATGATCTCAGGGTCCTGGGATCGAGCCCCAAATCGGGCTCTCTGCTCAGCGGGGAGCCTGCTTCCTCCTCTCTCTCTCTCTGCCTGCCTCTCTGCCTACTTGTGATCTGTCAAATAAATAAAATCTTAAAAAAAAAAAAATGAGATTCCTAGGGATGCCTAGGTGGCTCAGTCTGTTAAACATCTGACTCCTGATTTCAGCTCAGGTCATGATCTCAAGGTCGTGAGATCAAGCCCTACACTGGGCATCAGATGCTGCGTGCAGTCTGCTTGAAATTTTCTCTCTTCCTCTTCCTCCCCTTGCTCTCATGGGCACTCTCTAAAATAAATGAATAAGTAAAATCTTAAAAAACAAAAAAAAAATGAGATTCCTAGTATTATGCTCAAATCAACTGAGTTTCTGAAACTCCCAAAATGGCATTTTAAAAAGTTCTCCAGGTGATTCTTATTTGCTCTACAATATTCTAGTAGGAAACAGATAAATGAGTAAATAAAAACAAAACATTTTAAATTTTAGCTGTGCTATAAAGAAAAAAAGGTAGTAAGTAACAGAGTGACCTAGGGGACTACTTTAAAAACAGCCAGGCCCCGGCTTTTCAGGGTGATGAAAATACTCTGTATGATATTATAATGATGGATACATGTCATTATACATTTGTCCAAACCCACAGAACGTACAAACGCTAAGAGTGAGCACTAATGCAAACTATGGACTTTGGCTGATTATGATAGGTCAATGTAGGTCCATCAACTGTGACAAATGTACTGTTCTAGTGGGAGATATTCATATTGGGGGAGGCTGTGCATGTGTACGGATAAATGGGAAATCCCTATATCTTCCTCTAATTTTGCTAAGCCTAAAACTACTCTAAAAATAAAGCCTTAAAATTTAAAAAAAAAAAAAAAAAGAAAAAAAGGAAAGTCAGAGGCCTTTCTAAGGAGGCAACATCTGAAGTGAGGAACCCTTCACTAAAGAAAAGTGGTACTTTAACTTAGTGTGCATCAAAATCACCTGGAGGACTTGTTAAAACAGTCGGCTGGTCAGAAGGTCTGGAGTGGGGCCCAAGAATTTGCATTCCTAACAAGATCACAGATGATGGTGATGCTGCTGGTCCAGAAACCACACTTGGGAGAACCACTGATCTAGAAGGAACAGCTAAAAGTGTGACTAACTTTGGTGTGTTAGAGGAACAGAAAAAAGACCAGTTAGTAGGAAGGGTAATGCATTTGTCATTGTTTCAAAACCACTTAACATGTTGACTTAAGTTACCAGTTATGACTCCCTAGACCAGAGAAGAAACCAGTGTTCCATAATACCTTATATTTGCAAAGCATTTCCCAGTTTATAAAAGTACTTTCCCATTTATTATTTCATTTGACTTAGTGAGATATAAGGGCCTACTAGCTATGTTATAGAGATAAACCGAGGCACAAAAACATTATAAACCTCCTTTACAGAAAACAACTGGCAGAACTATGTCCCTTGACCCCAAACATAGTGCTCTTCTAGAACAGCATGCTTACTTTTTTTAAAGAGCAAAACAAAGGATACATATAGGAGTTAATACTAACAAATTATTTTCTAGACTCCCTATCTAAAACTATGGTGACTTCCAGACTTAATTTGTTTTAGGTACCGATTGGAAAGCAACATTACCTTAAAATGACAATATTTAGTCCCATCTACTTACTGCTCCTAGTGCAAAAACAAAGAATGGAGAATGAAGAGCGAATTCACAGACTATTTCTCTCTCTCCTGCATAAATACCAAGGAGCCGATTTCATAACCTCAAGTCCCTCAGACACATCACTCAAACACAATTTTCATCTTGGGTCCTCTCTAAATCTCTCACCTAATCCAGGGTCCCACAAGAACACTGAATCCCACGCATCCTACTATACTCATGAGGCCATAAGCAGTTAGTCATACACCCATTATGCACCCTCTATACACCCATTATCACTTAGTATGTTCAACATAATCAAATCCTTATTCTTAACCTAACACTCTTTTTTTTTTTAAAGATTTTATTTTATTTATTTGACAGAGAGAGAGAGATCACAAGTAGGCAGAGAGGCAGACAGAGAGAGGAAGGGAAGCAGGCTCCCTGCTGAGCAAAGAGCCCGATGTGGGGCTCAATCCCAGGACCCTGGGATCATGACCTGAGCCGAAGGCAGAGGCTTTAACCCACTGAGCCACCCAGGCGCCCCTTAACCTAACACTCTTAACCTGTATGTCTCAGTAATACTTCAAACCCAAAACACCCATAACTGAAATCATTATATCCTCCTTCCACCACACACACACACACACACACACACACACACACATACACACACACACACCTGCTTCTGTTCCTGAATTCGTTTATTTACATTAAAACCCTGCCACCCAACAAACAAGAAACTTGGAACTCAGCCTAGACACATCTGTCTGCCCCACACCAGTCTTGACATCCCCATCCACATTCCCATGACTAGTAAGAATTAGTTACTACTACTAATTGATTAGCTGCCTTTTCATTAATAACTACCATGTACTAGTCACTTTACACACTTCATTCCATCAGTAACCCCATGAGGTAGGTAATTTTGTCCTTATTTCACGATTGAAAAAAACTAAGGCTAAGAAAAATTAATCTGTCCAAATCACAAGTGGGACATACAAAGCAGACATCCAAACTCAAATGCATCTCACAAAGTCCATACCTTTTCCCCATACCAAAATACTTCCTTCTTTAAAACCTCTTACCAGTCACTTATTAATTCCAAATACTCATTTCTTTATACTACTATCAAGATTCCCCTCCTCCAGCCCTGCCTCTCCTTACCCTTCAATATGCCCCCTGTGTGATCCCTTTGGATCACAAATGTGATCCTTTTATCCTCTTGATAAAAAAGCCCTTCAGAGGGGCGCCTGGGTGGCTCAGTCGTTAAGCATCTGCCTTTGGCTCAGGTCACGACTGGGGTCCTGGGATCGACTGGGGTCCTGGGATCGAGCCCCACATTCCCATATTGAGCTCACAGCTCCCAGGAAGCCTGCTTCTCCCTCTCCCACTCCCCCTGCTTGTGTTCCTGCACTCACTGTCTCTGTCAAATAAATAAAATCTATTAAAAAAAAAAAAAAAGCCCTTCAGGGATTCCTTTTAGTCTACACTGTACAAGATATACTTTACAGGATGAATCCCAAACCCTTTAGCACAGGTCAACCACCCCTTACCTGCAGTGGCAAATTTCAAGAGTTTTGAAATTTTAAAGTTTTTCATAAATTTACAACAAAACCCACCCTGAATTGTGGCAAGTTATTTATGTCTACTCCATTAGTGGGATATTTGTACGTTTCACTACAGGAACATTAATGTGTTTGATAATGACTAATCTTTAGCTCCAAGGATGTGTAAAGTACCCTGTGCCCTGAAAACTCCCCAATCCAGTGAGCAACTCACCCTTCAAGAAACCTTCTCAAGGGTTTCCTTTTCAATGAAATTCCCCTGACCTTCTCTTGATTTGTCACAACCACTGTACCATGTACCCACCGCCACTGCCGCTGGGTATGTGTTTCACCTATATGATTATGAATGAGCTCTTCACTCAGTATTTTACTCAATCCTAGCACACTGTCTGGAACACTAGGGACTCATTAATAATGCACAATGAAACCCAGCTTCTCTGAATCCCAATTCCCTTCAAAGTTCATTCCTCCTTCACCCCTGAACCTTAGGATGTTTCCCTAAGCATGCAGGCCTTAAGCTATTTTCGCGTCCGGAGTTCCTCCGTCCCAATGTCACCCTAAAATTACTTTCCACCAGACAGCTTCTCTCAGCCCCAAACTCTCCAATGCCCTTTACCCTCCTCTGTTTAGTTCCTAGTCCTTCTCTCCCCTAGCCTCGAACAGGTCAAGTCCTTCCCTCCAAAGCAATTCGTCCTCACAGCCCTTACCGCTTACCGACTCCCTCCTCAACACCTCTCGCGCTACAGGCCTTTTCTCCCACAACACTCCTCCAGAGCGGTTTCCCAGACCCTCTCTCCTCCCTCGGTCCGAGTCCACCAGCTCCCGAACCTGCGCTCGGCCGTAGTCCACGCCTTCCCGGCCAGTACCCGCACACCCCAAACCTCCCTTGCAGCCGGTGTCCCCTCCCCCAGCCTCTGGCCGCCGGCACCCCTCCCTTCACCCTCCCCTTATCTCCGGCGGTCCACCTTCTCTGGAAACTGTCCCGAGGCCGTGTCTTTCATCTCTTAGACGCCTCGGAATCGCGCCGTTCCAAGCAGCACCGGGCCCGAGCACCTACGTCCCCAGATCGTCCTCGGCCCCGAAAATCTCCTTCGGCCCAGACCTCGGGCAGGGCCTCCCGCTCACCTTGCTGGATGTCGCCGTTGCTGCCCCCCGGGATGGACACGCTGAGCTGGCGCTCCGGCTCCGGCAGGCAGCGCAGGCAGAAGGAGTGAAGGCAGGGCAGCAGCTTGGGCTCCGCCTCACGCCGGCTCTGCAAGCTCTGCTGACACACGGCGCAGGTGTCCAGGAGCGAGGCTGGCGGTCCAGGAGGCGGCCCCGCCGACGGACCCGGAGCGGGAGCCGAGGCTGGAGCTGGGGCCGGCGTCGATACCGCGCCCCCGGGAACTCCAGGGCCCACTGAGGCCGCAGGGGCTGAGGCAGCCGGGGCCGAGCCGGAGGAGGCCGCGGACACCCCCCCGTCGTCGGGCCCGGCCGCGCCGCTCTCCGCGCCCGCCCTGCCGCCTTCCTCCTCCTCCTCCTCTACCAGCACCGCGGCGAGAGGCGGCTCCGCCTCCTGCGCCGCGGGCCCGGCGGCCCCGGCAGTTACCGGCGCGCTACCGCTGCCCCCGCCGCTGCTCTCAGCCTCGCCGCCGCCTTTGTTTTCCGCCATGTTTTCCTCTTTGAACCCGCCGGACCGCCCCGCGCCGCCCGCCGCCCGCGCCGCCGCCGCCGCCGCCGCCCCCAGCCCCAGCCGCAGCCGCAGCGAGAGCGGCAGCCGAGAGCGAGCAGACGAGCGAACGAACGAGAGCGCGCGCGCACGCGGCGCCCCCGCCCTCGCGTCGCGCGGCTGAGAGCGGGCGGGCACGGTGCGCGCACGTACGCACGGCGTCCTCCTGAGGGAGGCGGGAACTTGGGGCGCCGGCCGGTATCGTCCCCGCCTCCGCTCCCGACCTCTGGCTCGGCGTTGTGGTGTCCACGCTGCCTCTGCTCGGCTCGCTGGGAGCGTTTAGAGCAGTGGCCGTTGACGCTGAGCCGCCTTTGGGCGGCAGTTGTTAACGAGCTCCGACACAGCGGGAAAGCGTAGGATAGGAGGCCAGACCGGCCCCTTCCGAGCCAGCGTCTCCCGGGCGGCGCGGTCCCCAGAGGCTGGCGCGATCCTCGCTTGCCGCAGGGTCGGACGCTGTAACCTGGCTCTGAGGTGCGGGCCTCCTGGGGCTTGGTGCCTTAACCGGCTGTGTTCCTTTGGGTGGTTGTGCCCCAAGGGAGCCGTGAAACTGGGCCTTTTTCCCCCCACCCTTATTGGAGGCCTGCCAGAGATAGGCTGAAAAGCTCCCGTGAGGAAGAAACTCTTTTAACAGCTATTTTTAGCTTCTTCAGGTGATTGATTCTCAGACGTTGCTAGGTATCAGAAAACCAACTGAGGAGCTTTTTCAAAGCAGAGATGCCAGAGCCACACCCCAGACCTGCATCAGGAAGTGGAGGTGGCGGAGGGCGGAGGGGTGGGGGGCGCAGGACAGATGGATGTTGAAAAGTCGCTTCCGCGGATTCAGTTGTGCGTCAGTTTGAGGAGCCACGGGTCTACCCGATGTTCTGTCCTGAGAGTCCCGCTTAGTGTCCTGGCGAGAGTTGGGTTCCAAATGCCCGAGTAATATGGGTAATAGCAACTTTCAGAAAGGTTTGTCTTTATTTGAAAACAAGTACTCGGGATGTTTATGTTGCGCAGCGGCTGTTTTAATGTTAGGGTCATGAAGTGCTTTCGTCTTCTGACAGTGTTGCCAAGGAACTGTTATTCTTTGAGCTTGCACAAGTCCTTAAAATAAGCCACCTCGAAATATTTTTCATTTATTCGGTCAAAAATAATGGACCTCTATGTATTAGGGAGCGTTTTAGAAATTTACAGCAGAAAGCAAAGGAGATCTGTGCCTTCTAGGAGTTGGCAATATAACGGAGATTGACAATAAGTTGATTGACAGTAAATATATGCTAGGGAGTGATAAGTACTATGAAGACAAAATAAGAGTAAAAGAAATCAGAGATGACTGAGCAAGGCCTCTGTTGATACGTGAACAATAATTGTGGTTCTTGAAGAAGAGTGTTCCAGGGAGAGGAACAAACAGTAAGTATAAATGATCTGAGGCAGACAGGGATTCTTGACTTGTTAGAGGAACAGCAATGAGTCATGGGGGCTTGAATGGTTTGAATATGGGACAGAGTAGTAGAACATGAGCATAAGGAAATTAAGGGGGCCAGGTCGTATACAGAAATAGTCCTCAGTTTTTTAAACTTCTATGCCCTTGAAAAGAACCTTGAAAAACTATTTTCCCAAACACTGTAAGTAGTTGACAGTAAAATTTTTCATCATGCACCTGAATAGTTGCAAAGAGTGCAATTACCAACATTTTGCAATACTGACATTTTAAAATTGTTATTTTAAATCTATCCAATTTAAAAGTGAATATTAAAGTTAAACATTATTGGGGTGCCTGGGTGACTCAGAAGGTTAAGCCTCTGCCTTTGGCTCAGGTCATGGTCTTGGGGTCCTGGGATCAAGCCCCGCGTCCGGCTATCTGTTCAGCAGGGAGCCTGCTTCCCCCTTTCTCTCTCTCTGCTTGTCTTTCTGCCTACTTGTGATCTCTGTCAAATGGATAAATAAAATATTTTCTTTAAAAAAATAAAGTTAAACATTATTTAACGAACACCACCATGCAGTTTAAACACATCCATCAGAAAATGTTTTATTTGGGGGACACCTGGGTGGCTCAGTTGGTTAAGCCTCCCAACACTTGATTTCAGCTCAGGTCATGATCTCCTCAGGATTGTGAAATCCAGCTCTGGGCTGGCTCCGTGCTCAGCCAGGGATCGGTTTGGGATTTTCTTTCTCCCTATCCTTCTGTCCCCGGCCCCTCCAACTCTTGTGTTCTCTTTTCTCTCTCTAAAATAAATAAATCTTTTTTTTTTAATGTTGTATTTTGTTAAATAAACATGGGAAATAAGTTGTTATTGGGATTGTCTTAATGAGATGGCTGGTAGTTTTATCAATTAGTTCATGTAGACCTGAATGTGTTATAACATCTAATTACATTTTTCATTTTTATAGGTGTAATAAGCACTGTATGAAAAAACTATATATGTGTGTGTGTACATTTATTTTTATATGTGACAAATTCCCTTGAAACTATCCTTAGCTTGTACCCCTTGGAAAAAATCCCTCTACTGGATTATCCAAGGAGTACTCCTAACCTAGTTTTTAAGATGCTGAGTGAGATGGGAAGGTTTGGATGAGTTTTGAGCAAAGACTCCAAGCAGTGAAGAGTCACTGGGGCTGCTTCCTAGAGAAATCATGTGTAGGGGTTCAGAGTGGAAGAAAGACCAGTTAGGCTGCTAATAGAATAGTAGTCAAGGAATACCGGTTTGGACCTGCAGGGTATCTGTGCAGATGGCGAAAAATATGGAGTATATATAATAAAGAGCAAATAAAGACTTTAATCCAAATTCACTTCAAAAAATTAAGTTAATGGATCTGAATCTCTCAACCAAGTGTTGCTTTGTTGAATTTTTCTTAACCTTTTGAAGCCTGCTACTACTTGCCTTTATTAAAATCTAGTATAAAAGTGTTTTCAAAAACTATATAATTTTATAGAGAAGAAATTGCCCTTCATGAGATTTACTGTGTGCTCTGAAAAGGTAGTACGAGGAAGTAAGCTGTCATTGAATATTTGGGAACATTCAAACACGTACCTAGGTACTTCTTGGGATGCCGGGCTGGCTCAGTTGGTAGAGCGTGTGACTCTTGATCTTGGGGTTGTGAGTTTAAGCTGCACATTGGATATAGAACTTACTCTAAAAATAAATAAACCAGGACACCCAAGTATGTCCTTGATTTGCAATGGTAGCTTAGAAATCTTAGGGGAGAAACTAAAACCATAAGGCTGAGACAACATATACACAAATCTGTCTGATGGAGAATGCATAACACAGAGGCTGAATGTATGTTCTGGAGGCAAAATGCCTGATTTGGGGGCGCCTGGGTGGCTCAGTGGGTTAAAGCCTCTGCCTTCAGCTCGGGTCATGGTCTCAGGATCCTGGGATCGGGCCCCACATTGGGCTCTCTGCTCAGCGGGAAGCCTGCTTCCCCCTCTCTCTCTGCCTGCCTCTCTGCCTACTTGTGATCTCTCTCTGTCAAAATAAATAAATAATTTTTTTTTAAATGCCTGATTTGGGGCACCTGGGTGGCTCAGTGGGTTAAGCCACTGCCTTCAGCTCAGGTCATGATCTCAGGGTCCTGAGATCGAGTCCTGCATCGGGCTCTCTGCTCGGCGGGGAGCCTGCTTCCCTCTCTCTCTCTCTCTCTCTCTGCCTGCCTCTCTGTCTACTTCTGATCTCTATCAAATAAATAAATAAAATCTTTTTTAAAAAATGCCTGATTTGAAGTCTGATTCCACCACCTACTAGCTGTGACTTGGGGTAACTTAGTTAATTGCCTCAGTTTCCTCATTTGTAGAAAGGTGTTTCATCCTAGGAGGACCCACCTTAAGGTTGACAAATATTTATTTGTAAAGTGCTTACAGTACCTGGCACATGGTAAATCTGAAATGAATATAAAGGCAGACCCAAAGGTTCCTGAAGGGGACTGGACTGGAGGGAGAAACAAAGATACCTTAGGAAAATCTCAAAAAAAGAAATTGTGCTATGGGCTAAACTGAACAGTAGGTATAAGTAGAGGCTGTCCCCAGCCATTCCCCTGGCTAAGGCTGCCTTTTACCTTTGACCCTCTTGCACAAGAATTATGAGAAAAATAGTTCTGAAATGAAGGAGAGCTGTAGGTGTCTAGCAGCTCTGCTATAGAGAAAAACCCCGAGACTATTGGTAACTAGAAGTGGAAGGAACTTTCCAGTTGTCCAGAAAAGAGAAAAAGCACTAGAAGTAAATGACATTAAATGAATTAGCGATGGTGAGAGCATAATCCATTGGCTGGGCTGGGCACAGGAGGTCTGTGACAATAAGGCAGCAGGCCCAGAATAGCATGAAGACTTGTAAGGGCCGGTTCTGCAGCTCTTGGGCCCAGCAAGCCTGGTCAATAGCAGGAGCAGAAGAGTGCCTGGGGGCCAGCAGAGGAATGCTGAGCTGCCATTGAGATTTGGGGCATTTCTTGAATGTCATACTTAACACTCATGAGTGGGTGAGGCCATCAGGTCTTAAAGGTGAAATTTTGTGATTTAAAGTTCACTTCTCGAGGCGCCTGGGTGGCTCAGTCGTTAAGCGTCTGCCTTCAGCTCAGGTCATGATCTGGCTTCTTGCCCAGTGGGGAGCCTGCTTCTCCCTCTCCCACTCCCTCTGCTTGTGTCCTCTCTCTCGCTGTATCTCACTGTCAAACAAATAAAATCTTTAAAAAATAAATAAAGTTCACTTCTCAACAGCGTTGATTCATAAGTGCATGCACCTGGGACTCAATTCATCCTTGGACTTAGTGGCATGTCCAGCTTGAGAAGGGACCTTCCTAACACAAGTTGTTGAAAGAGGAAATAAAAAGGGGTGATGCTGAAAAGAGCAAATTTTTGTCCAGAAGTGAGTGTAGCACCACACCGAGGAAAAGGAAAACAAGCACAAGAAATCTCCATGGTGTATTTGGGTAGAAGACCGGTCAGACCCCTGAATAACCTGACACCAACAAGAACAAAGGCATCACCTGGGGAGAGAGATATTTAGAATATCCCAAGAAGTATATCTCTGGAACAAAAATAATCTGCTAGCATTAAGAGGCAAAAAAGGCAGACTTGACAGTGTATCTCAAAAAAGGTATTGAGTAATAGTTGGCCACTGCCTTATTTCTTTCAAAACAGAAATGTCTTGACTTCTTTTAAGTGTAACATACTTTAAATGATCTCATGCAGGAACACCTGGCTGGCTCAGTCAAGACAGCATGCAACTTTTGATTTTAGGTGTTGGGTCCATGGCCAAAGGAGCGAGACTGATACAAAGCGAAGGTCAAGCAAAGCTTTATTTCACGCCAAGCATCGAGAATCAAATGACCGGTCAGGGCCGACTCTTGCAAAGAGGAGACATCTCTCTGCCTTACAGACTAGCTTTAAAGGGCAAAGGCCATGTGGTTGAGCCTGGCCACGCACAGGTGATGAATGAGATTGTAACACAGAGAAAGCTGTACAGTCCTGCTAGGTCACACATAAGTGACCAATTGAATTACAATTTACCCTATAGTAGATATTTGAACTAGCCTATCACCTTGATCAGAATTGGCACCCAAAGGACACCCAAAGGGCAGGGCCCATACTCCTTGGTAGCTAAGGAGACAGTATGCGCCCCCACCGATTGGATACCTCCACCTGGCCTGACCCACCCTTGTATTTGGGCTTTGTTACCTGGGACTGGTTTCCGGGACTTGTTTTTAAGTAAGTTCCCTGAAGGAGGGGGGCAAGGTCAGGATGGAGCTACTCTGGCTATACAGGCCCTTACATTGGGGTCCTGAGTTCAAGCCCCATGTTGGGTGTACACCTTACTTAAAAAAAAAAAAATTGATCTTATACACTAGAATTCTGATCTTGAATGGCTAACAGAATATTTTTGTTGGGCAGTTCTGATTTAAATAAAACTGGCTTATGGTTAAATTAATACAATCAGCTTTTTAAATTTTGGTAGTAACTCCAGTTCAGCAAGTGATAGCACTGCTTTCCCTTGTAAAGATATAACTGGGGTGCCTGGGTGGCTCAGTGGGCTAAAGCCTCTGCCTTCAGGCTCCGGTCATGATCCCAGGGTTCTGGGGATCGAGCCCCACAAGGGGCTCTCTGCTCAGCAGGGAGAGTGCTCCCCACTCCCCTCCCCCACCTTTCTGCCTACTTGTGATCTCTTTCTGTCAAATAAATAAATAAAATCTTTTAAAAAAAAGATAGAACTGGACTTGATTAATAACGTTCAACTCTTCACAAAGATGGTGAATGCCATCCCAAAACCTATAGGAGATTGCTTTTTATATTTAGATTTCTATAACTGGTCATATTAATATATTTAAATACTGAAGAAATGCCTTCACTGTTTCATAGAACTGAGCAAGACTCACCTGTCCTTCAATATGTATGTGTTCATTGGGCTGTTAAAGCACTGAAGATAAGGTAGCAATGTCCAATTTATCTTTTGGTCTTCATTATGCCAACTGAAATTCCCTGTATCTACAATGCTGCCTTTTACTTAATGAAAGGTATTTTAGTGTGGTTTATGTATAGTGTCAAAGAATATTTAACACTTCTCACATTTTATAAATTACCTATAAGATCAGATGTTTTTAAAAATCAGCATGACAGGGGCACCTTGGTGGCTCAGTGGGTTAAAGCCTCTGCCTTCGGCTCAGGTCATGATCCCAGGGTCTTGGAATCGAGCCCCGTATCGGGCTCTCTGCTTGGCGGGGAGCCTGCTTCCCCTTTCTCTCTCCCCCTGCCTCTCTGCCTACTTGTGATCTCTGTCAAATAAATAAATAAAATCTTAAAAAAAAAAAATCAGGGGCGCCTGGGTGGCTCAGTTAAGGCCTCTGCCTCCGGCTCAGGTCATGGTCCCGGGGTCTTGGGATTGAGCTCCACATCAGGCTCTCTGCTTGGTGGGGAGCCTGCTTCTCCCTCTCTCTCTGCCTGCCTCTCTGCCTACTTGTGATCTCTGTCAAATAAATAAATAAATAAAATCTTTTAAAAAAATCAGCATGACATATAATAGCAAGTTAAACTTTGCTTTTGGATCCTTTACTATCTAAATAAGACTGAGTTATAATTCAGGATTGTCTTGGGGTGCCTGGCTAGCTCAGTCAGTGGAGCATGCGACTCGATCTCAGGGTTGTGAGTTCAAGCCCCACACTGGGTGTAGAGCTTACTTAAAAATTAAAAGAATGGGGCTCCTGGGTGGTTCAGTGGGTTAAGGCCTCTGCCTTCGGCTTGGGTCATGATCCCGGGGTCCTGGGATCGAGCCCCCCGTCGGGCACTCTGCTCAGCAGGGAGCCTGCTTCCCCCTCTCTCTCTGCCTGCCTCTCTGCCTACTTGTGATCTCTGTCACATAGTATCTCTGTCACAAGATCACACTGACTTGTGATCTGTCAAATAAATAAATAAAATCTAAAAAAAAAAAGGTTTATCTTTAAACAGCGATTCACAAACACATAAAACTGTAGAACTCACATATATTCATGTGTGTATATATGTGTGTATATATATATACATATATATATATAGGTAATGGTGTTTTTGTCAACTCATTAGAAGGATTAAAACAGGATATATACCATCAGCACAGATTTGTAAATTATGTACTCATAAGGCTTAAGATGCTGAAAATCAAAGAAAAAATAATAAAGTTCATTTGTCAACATTTCATGATGCTGTTCAAAGTGTACTTCAACTTCTAGGTTCTATGTTGTCTGAATGAATTTGAGAACTACTAGTACCAACAAAAGAGAGACAGATGGCAGAGCTGAGCCTAACTGCTAACTCTTGTTTTTTCCATATTTCTAAGGCCTTCCAGGAGCACATTAGTAATCCCAGTAATAAACAAGATATTTGAACAGGAGTTTATAATTTACAAAGTCCTTTCATATACATTATCTCTAATTCTTGCAACCAGTAAGATACATCCCAAATTAGGGGCACCTGGGTGGCTCAGTTGGTTAAGCATCTGCCTTTGCATTCAGGTCTTGATTGCAGGGTCCTGGGAATGAACCCCATGTCAGGCTCCCTGCTCAGGGGGGACTCTACTCCTCCCCACTGCTCATGCTTTCTCTTGCTCTCTGTCTCAAACAAACAAACAAACAAATAAATAAATAAATAAAACTTAAAAAAAAAGAAAGAAAAAAAGAGGGGCACCTGGGTGGCTCAGCTGGTTAAGCATCTGCCTTTGGTTCAGGTCATGATCCCAGGGTCCTGGGATCAAGTCAGGAGTCTGAGTCCTGCCCAGCGGGGACCCTGCTTCTCCCTCTGCCTGCCACTCCCCCTGCTTGTGTGTGCACATGCGCTTTCTCTCTCTGGCAAATAAAATCTTTTTTTTTTATTTTTAAAAATTTTTAAAAGATACATCTCAGGGCCTGGGTGACTCAGTGGGTTAAGCCTCTGCCTTTGGCTCAGGTCATGATCCCAGGGTCCTGGGATGGAGCCCCCACATCGGGCTCTCTGCTCAGCAGGGAGCCTGCTTCCCCACCCCCCCACCCTGTCTGTTGCTCTGCCTACTTGTGTCAAATGAATAAATAAAATATTTTTAAAAAAGATACATCTCAAATTAAACAATAAGTAGACATCACTTGAGTGTACTGTAATGTATTAGCTGTTGTTACATAATAATGTTTTCATTTTTTCTATTATAAATAATAATGTGATAAACATGATGAATAATTCTTTGCATGTCTATAATTATTTCTCTTGAATATTTCTAAAATATAATTGCTGATTCAGCAAGTATACCCACTGTAAAAATTTTCAGTAAATAAATTTGAAGGGTTCCTATTAAGTTATCAGATAACTAGATTGTTTTTGATGTATTTTGCTACTATAAATACAGGTGGAATTAACATGTAGCCTTTTTTTCAAATTTCAATTTATTTCACTAAAGGTGTCTCCTTTCATCTCACTCATTCTTCAGTCTACCCTGGCCTGGCTTCCACTCCCATCACTTACAAAGCAGCTCTTGATAAGGTCATCGATGACCTCCATGGTTTTTTTTGTTGTTGTTGTTTTTAACCTCTTTCCTTCTTGCTTCCTTTGGGCAACTCTTTTTTTTTTTTTTTTTAATTTATTTGACAGAGAGAGATCACAAGTAGGCAGAGAGGCAGGCAGAGAGAGAGGAAGGGAAGCAGGCTCCCCACTGTGCAGAAAGCCCAGTGCGGGCTCGATCCCAGGACCCTGGGATCATGACCTGAGCCGAAGGCAGAGGCTTTAACCCACTGAGCCACCCAGGCGCCCCTGACCTCCATGTTTTAAAATCTAGTGGACATATTTTATTCCCCAACCTTACACATCTTCACACCATTGGCCATCCCCCTGCTGGAATCACTTAACTTTCTTGGCTTTCATGACACCACACTCTCTTGGTTTTCTCACTGCTTCTTAGATGGCTGTTTCTCTTTTACACACCTTGACAGGGGTCCTCATGACCAGAAAAGAAGAATTCACAGGACTGAGAAAAGCTATTATACTTATAGTTATGGTTTATTACAGTGAAATAATACAAAAAACACAAGATGAGGGAAGAATGGGTACTGAGAAGGCAATCAGCATGGTCTGTCACAACTGATAAATAAAAATAGTCACTGAAATCTTCTTCTTTCCCTTTCCTTTACCCTTCCCCAACAATTCAGCCCAGAAGCCATTAAGTGGGCTCAACAATGTAAGTATCCATACCTGAGGGGCTGTGGTCCAGAGCAGAGGGTTGAACACTGAGCAGGGGTGTCCCAGGGGGTTAGGGGTCAGCCTTGTGCAGGGTGCCAAAGTTCGCTCAGGGTGAGGAGAAAGGCTTCTGCCCAGGAGAATGGGCCATCAAGAAGTTTGAAGAAAGGGGGCGCCTGGGTGGCTCAGTTGGTTGAGCAATTGCCTTCAGCTCAGGTCATGATCCTGGAGTTCCGGAATCGAGACCCACATCGGGCTCCCTGCTCCACAGAAGGTCTGCTTCTCCCTCTGCCCTTCCCCCTCTCATGCTCTCTCTCATTCTCTGTCTCAAATAAATAAAATCTTAAAAAAAAAAAAAAAAAAGTCTGAAGAAAGGAGAGGAAGAGGATGTCTACATAGGGGTTGCCCCCCAGCACAGCTAGTAAAAGCCAGAGCAGGGTGAGGAGGTTGTCTCCCTTGGGTGGTGGTAGGGGTACGCAGCATGGGACATCAGAGGAAGAACAGGCTGAGAAGGGTGGCTGGGCACAAGGCGATGGCCCAGCCCTGGTGTAAGAGCCCAAGATGGATGGAGAAGGCATCTATATGGGAAGAAGGCCCAGTGTTGGATCCTGAGCAGGTTAAGGAAGAAATCCAATGGGAGGACAGCCTTGAGTACAGCCTTGAGTACACGGGTTAGTCCAACACAGCAGAGCCCAATAGGGTGAAGGAGGGCATCAGTACAGGAATGGGACTATCATAAAATGTCAGAGCCCCAGTGGGGTGAGGACAGCCTCTTCAGCTATAAATACAGAAGGAAAAAAAGAAAATGAACTCTGCAGTGCTGGGTTGAAATTGTGGTATCTATTGTTCCTTGGGGATGTCAATATATAGAGATAGTATGGAAATAAGTATAGACAGGAGTGCCTGGCTAGCTCAGTCCAAAGAGCATGTGACTCCTGATCTCCCGGTCATGAGTTCCAGCCTCATGCTGGGTGTAGAGATTTCAAAAGAAGGAAGCAAAGGAGGGAGGGAGGGAGGAAAGAAGTAACATACATGTGTGTTTTCATGCACATGTATATGAAAGGGAGACAAAACTTTTAACCTCTTCACATCTCTGGCTGGACCTGAGAATTAAATGGATTTAAGACAGATTAATAGGAGAAAAGCATACAGATTTATTTGATGTAAGGTTTACATAACATGGGAGCCTTCATCAGGAAATGAAGACCCAAGGAAGTGACAAAAATGCAAGGGCTTATATATAACATTGAACAGAGAGAGGCAATTATGGGAAAGTAACTAAAATATATGGGGAATCTATAGGAAGATAGGAGTTTATTTATTTATTTGTAAAGCTTATTCATTCATTCATTCATTCATCTCTACACCCAAGGTGGGGCTCAAATTCACCACCCCGAGATCGAGAATCACATACTCTTCCCACTGAGCCAGCCAGGTTCCCTAATTAAGAATTAGTTTATCTTAGCAAGGTGTATTTTTTGTCTCTGTTTTTACAGTGAACTATAGCACCTTCTGTTAATGGTAAATTACTACATATGCCCTTCACTACCTCCCACCTTCACTCTGCCCAGCCCTCCCAAATTAACAAGAAAAAGAACAAATATCTGCTAATATACTAACAGCAGTATCACTCGCTTCAATGATCTCACCTGCCAGTAATTTTTTTATTTTTATTTTTTAAAAGATTTTATTTATTTATTTGACAGAGAGAGATCACAAGTAGGCAGAGAGGCAGGTGGGGTGGGGGAGGGGGAAGCAGGCTCCCTGCTGAGCAGAGAGCCCAACGTGGGGCTCCATCCTAGGACCCTGAGATCAGGGCCTGAGCTGAAGGCAGAGGCTTAACCCACTGAGCCACCCAGGCGCCCCACTCTTCTCTTTTAAAAAGAACTAGTACCCCTTGATGAAATGGCTGATTCTAAGGCTCAGGCAGGGAAAATACAAGATGAGCCTGAAATAGCTTGTTAGTATAGGAAGTAAGGAAGTCCTCATAGAATGATGGTAGTACGTTAAAAGATCAGAGAAGCCAGCTTGAATGAGCTCGCCATAACCAAATCTGGAATAACCTGAGTATCAAAATAAATAATGACTATAACAGATTATAACATAACTCACTGAATGAAACAGAAAACCATGAGTCCAAACTAAGAAAATAAGTGAACAAATTGAAAGTTTGTTGCAGAAATTTTATTAACATAGCCTTACAGTTTACTATTTGCATAATTTCATATCACGTTTACATAGGGTCCAAGTATTACTCAAAAATATTTATTAAGATTTATTAATAAATACACCCAAAACTAATATAACAGTGTATGGGTTTTTTTTTTTGTAAAACTGTATGTTAAATATATTAGAATTAAAATAAAAATTATAAAGGGAAAAAGAGTAACTTTATAGTGGAGAAGCCTGGCAGACACTGCCTAAATCCAGGAATTGAATTTAAGTTAACCAGTAATGAAACAAATGAAAATCATGTTAGGAAGGTATGAGAATACAGAATCATTTCTTTTGCACTCCTGCTAAAATTCTATAATCTGCATCTAATCATTAGGAAACATCACACAAACCCAAACTTAGTAATATTCTGTAAAATAGCATATCTCTAGGGGTGCGTGGGTGGCTCAGTGGGTTAAAGCCTCTGCCTTCGGCTCAGGTCATGATCCCCAGGATCATGGGATTGAGCCCCTGCTCGGCAGGGAGCCTGCTTCCCACTCTCTCTGCCTACTTGTGATCTCTCTCTGTCAAATAAATAAATTAAATATATTTTTTTTAAATCCGCATATCTCTAATCTTCAAAGGTTTCAAGGTCATTTGGAAACCTTGTAAGAAGACAAAGATACAAGATGGAAGAAGCCTGGGCTCTTGAATCTTGAATTGGTTTTGGAATTTATGGGAGTGGTGATTAAAGTTCTATTTGAGCCAGGGTCATTTGGGAGAATCACAACAACAAAACCTCAAGGTCATGAATGTCAAGGAGAGACTGAGGAATTAATTATTCCAGATTGAAAGAGATTAAAAAGGCATTACAAAATGCAAATCCAAACCACAATGAAAACAAAACAAAAACAAAAAAAGCAAAACAAAAACAAAAACCACAGTGAGATACCACTTCATACCTATTAAGATGGCTATTATAAAAAAACTAAACACAACAAGGGCTCCTGGGTGACTGAGTGGTTTAAGCGTCTGCTTCTTGATTTCAGCTCAGGTCACGATCTCAGGGTCCTGAGACTTAGCCATGAGAAGGACTCCATGCTCAATGAGGAGTCCACTTGGGATTCTCCCTCTCCCTCTGCCCCTGCCTCTCCCTCTTCCCCTCCCTCTGCTTGTGCACTCGCATTCTCTCTCTTTCTCAAATAAATAAATAAAATCTTTTTAAAAATACTAAACAAACAGAAAATAACAAGTGGTGGTTATGATGTAGAGAATGGAACCTTTGTGTATTGCTGGCAGGAATGTAAAATGGTATAGGCGCTCTTAAAAATATTATGGCAGTTTCTTAGAAAATTAAACAGAATTATAATGTCATCCAACAATACTACTGATGAGTATAAACCTGAAAGAATTGAAAGCAAGACCTTGAACAGATATTTCTGTTCAAAGGAGCATTATTAATACCGAACAGTGTCCCTTAATGGATGAATGGATAAACAAAATGTAGTATATACACACAAGAAAATAGTATTGAGCTTTAAGAAGAAAGGAAATTCTGGGGTGCCTGGGTGGCTCAGTTGTTAAGCATCTGCCTTCAGCTGAGGTCATGATCTCAGGGTCATGGGATCGAGCCCTGCATTAGGCTCCTTGCTCCGTGGAAGCCTGCTTCTCCTTCTCCCACTCCCCTTCCTGCTTGTATTCCCTCTTTCTCATTTCGTCTCTCTCTGTCAAATAAATAAATAAACTCTTAAAAAAAAAGAAAAACAAAGAGAAAGGAAATTCTGACACAAGCCACAACATGAATGAACTTTGAAAACATTATGCTAAGTGAAATAAGCCAGACACAGAAGGGCAAAAACTGTATGCTCCTACCTATATGAGGTACCTAGTGTGGTCAGATTCCTGAAGACAGAAAGTAGAATGGTGGTTGCCAGGGGCCAAGGGAAGGAAAACCTGGAGAGTTCTTGTTTAATGGATATGGAGTTTCATTTTGGAAAGATGAAAGAGTCAAGATGGTTGATGGTGATTGTTGGACAACAAAGGACATTTCTGGAACAACTGGTAAAAGCTGAATGGGGTCTGAGGTAATAGTAATGCAGGGATATGAACTTCCTCATTATGATGGTTGTGCTGTGGCTAAATGGAATATCCTTGTTGGTGGGAAATATATGGAAGTGTTTGGGAAGGACAAGGCATCCTGTCTGCTGTTTGTGCTCACATGATCCAGGGGGAAAAGAAAAGTTTTTGTGTTGTACTTAAACCTTTTCTCTATGCTTTAGATTATTTCCAAAAAATTTTTAAAGGTAAAATAAAAAATGGAAGGTAGCAGTCATTAAACAGTCGAGAGAAAGGAGTGCTGAGTCAGTGTTAGCATGGGAATTTGAGCACCGGTCTCCTGGAGCACTTTCCCATAACTCAGTGTGATGTTACTATAATAAACACTCCATTGGTAGTATGTGTTTTGGATACATAAAGTTTTCCTTGTGAAAGCCTGGCTTTTTCTAACTACCTAGCACATTATTGTGTTATCAGTCACCATCCTCATGAGATACCAAAAATTAATAATAAGGAAAAAAGAATGGAAATAGAAAAGAAACTCTGATGAACAAAAAATTATGTTTGTATTTTGAAACTAATTATAAATGATTTTTAAATTTTAAAAATATTTTGTATCAAAAAATATTTTGTATCATATTTGTCACAGAAATGTATGGATTTACTAGAGGATGTGCCTTATAACTTCCTTTAGTTGTAAATATACTGTAGTCAAATAGGATTTGCTGCCTACCTATTTAAATTACTTTTATATATTCTTTGACCTTATAAAGGCTGCTTTTATTATGTAAATATGCAAATTAAACACTGAAAGAGAAGTTTAGAAAGCTGGTTTGGGATTGGAATAGAATTGCTAATTAGATTTATGGCTAATGTCACTGATGAGCCCAGAAGAATTGAGATCTGGAACTGACCTTGGGGGTCGGGAGGGGCTCTCAGGAGCAGTTCTCCATTTAAGGACAGAGAGATGTCAAAGGTCAGGAACAAATCCATTTTTGCATGACACCAGGAGGGAAAAATGGTTTTAACAGATGAATATTTGCAAACGATTTGAGCTGCAATTAAGTATAATGTTCTTACTAAAAAAAATTTTTTTAATTAAAAAAAATGTCTTTCTCGGGGCGCCTGGGTGGCTCAGTGGGTTAAAGCCTCTGCCTTTGGCTCAGGTCATGGTCTCAGGATCTTGGGATCAGGCCCTGCATCGGGCCCTCCGCTCAGCAGGGAGCCTGCTTCCCCCCTCTCTCTCTCTGCATG
>PISX010016789.1:0-45240 GCA_004024625.1 Mellivora capensis | reverse complement strand
AAAAAAAAAAAAAAAAAAAAAAAAAAAAAAAAAAAAAAAAAAAAAAAAAAAAAAAAAAAAAAAAAAAAAAAAAAAAAAAAAAAAAAAAAAAAAAAAAAAAGACAAGAGTCAAAACCCAAACTAAAAAATGGAAGAGAAAACAATACAGTCCAGGTGAGTGCTGTGAATTGTGTAAGACTGATGAATCACAGACCTGTACCCCTCAAACAAATAATACATTATATGTTAATTTAAAAAAAGAAAACAATACAATCCATAACCACATCTGTTGACATTTTGGACAAGATAATTGTTGTGGGAAGGCAGTTCTGTACATTGAAGGATGTCCATCAGCATCACTGGCCTCTACCCACTAGAGGTCAGATGAAACCCCAGTTTTGAAAAACAGTAAGTGGCTCCAGACATTGCTCTATACCCCAGGGGTAGGGGGCGCTGGCAAAAATCTCCTAGGTAAGTTAAACCACAGTTAAACCACCTGATATATATGTGGTAGAGAAGCTGCTGTTAATTATGGAGCAGCTGAGTATTACATTGAAAAATTTGCCAATATCATATTTGATAAAAACTTTATACCAAGGAAAGATTTTTTTGTCTGAAAAACCTCAGTACAGAGGCCAGATTCCTAAAAAACATTCATAGTACCTAAGGAGAGAGTATCAAAAGCTAATTAGAATTCGAACCAAAAGATGACTCTTCTTGGCTGTGCTGATGCTTGGCTGAAGCATTAGCAGTGATTGGACAAACTAAATCCAGGATGTCTGAAAGCTGTAACTATTTTCCCTGTGCGTTATTTCCGAACAAGAAAATATGCATAACCAGATATATATTTCCTAACTGACTCAATCACCACTTTGCATCAGTGACACGTTCCTGACAGCCAAGCTGGACTGTGAGAAGCCTGTAGTGTCACTGTTCCTGGATAATTGTTCCATCCAAGGTTCCTCTGAGCTTCCTGTAAAAACTAAAGCTTTTCACTTTGAATTTCCCCCAGTACGACATCTGTGTTGAAATCTTATGACCAAGGAATTTTTGTCTCATTAAGAGCAGGTATAAACAATTTTTAAATGCCATTCTTGCTGCAGTTTATAGAAAGACACCTACAAATCCACAGCTTTCTGAAAGAATCATTTCTAGTGCCTGTTTTGGAAGTAAAATTTAATAAAACAATTTTAACAAATGTTTGGCATAGACTTTGGGCTATATTCATGTTTGCATGAACTAGTAGATGAAGATTTTGAAAACTAGCATGTCATTAATGAAAGAAAATCATATCATACTTCAACACAAACAAAAGTTCATGAGATAAAAATCTAAGTGAAAGGACCCTGACATCCACCAAACACTGAGGCCATGGTGGGCATTCCCCGAATGATGGAAGCATGGTCATGGTGACCCTGAGAGCACTCCTCAGCTTGCTTCCCACACTCCAGCCTCTCCAGCTTTCCTTTCCCTTAAACTTAGCAAACATCTTCCCACACTTTGGCCTCTATCCTGTTCTCTCTGTAGAACACTTATCCCTCAGATCCTGCACATGTCTGGCTTCTTCTCATCAGTCATGTCTCAGCTAAATGTCACTTTCTCAGGGAGAGCTCCCTCGCTGCTCCAGCTGAAGTCAGGGAATCCAGTTTTCTCAGTCACAATATTCTGAACTGTTCTGTTTACACTGCACTTACTGCTTTCTGAATTTTTTTTCTTTTTAAATGTTTGTTGGGCTTTCTACTCTGTCAGTACATAATACCCATGATAGTAGAGATTTTTTTTTTATCTTATTCAAATAGAATTCACTGAGCCTAGAACAGAGTGTAGTTCAAAATAGCTGCTCAGAAAAATATCTGTAGTTTCAATGGATAAACCCAGGGTTCTGGGAATTAGTCACTGTGAGGATCCTAGAAAATAAGAAGAGGCTTTAAGCTTTGATACTCTTTTATTCTTATGAAATATTATATCCCTTCCACTTCCTGTGAGAAATTCAAACAAACTTCCTCTTTCTCCTACTGTTCTAAAAAATATGACAGGTAAAGAATAGGTGATTTTAAGGGAAAAAAAAGGAAAATTTCATTAAGTTTCAGCCCATCTTGTAGTTCTGTGATAGTGCTGAGGGTCTGTGTAAACAATGGGGATTCTCATAATGATGATGACTCAACTGGGAAAAAATAGTGAGGAACTGGAAGTGGAGGCAACCGAACATGGCTAATTAAGGAAAATAGAAAACATGACGAATGAATCTATGTAATTCAGGACCAAGACCTCAGTAAGCCAATAAGTTCCATTTTTGCATACTGGCTTTCAGTCCTATGTAAATAACCTTCATTCTCTCTGTATCCTGCTTGGGGTATATAGTTTGAACCATACGAAATTTCTGACACTTGACAATTTTTTACTTACAACATTATAATTTCATTTAATTTATCCTATACTAGTTGCACCCCTTCCTGTGAGTTCAGGCCAGACAACAGGAAGATGCAGGAGAAACTGACATTGTAGAAAGGTTCAACATAGATTCAAAATGAAAAATAACCTGTGTCAAGTTCTTGGAAGATATATTAAGTTCTTTAAGACACCAAAGAACACCCACATGTGCTTCTTATCTACAGCGTCATTTCAAGTACTAAGGATCACGGCTGTAGCTCCGGGATGAGAAATAGAGATAATATTAACCCCAACTTCCAGTATAGGGATAAAGGACTTATAAACTTTGGGACCCAAGAGAAAGGAAAGGAGATAACAGAAGAGACCTCTTGATACATCCTCACATATTAGGGAGAGGCACCAACTTAATTGACCCAGTGCAGACATAACACAGGGTCTACTAGGAGAGACCTTACTAATTCCTTTTGATTATCCTCAAATTTTTCAGAGAAAATTTCCTATTTTCTAGCATAACTCAACATAATAAAGGGAACCAGTCGATGGGAATTAATTTGAAATCATTATTTATAAGTCTTCTCAAGATCCCGAGGGAATGAGATACAAACCTGGAGAACTTTCATTGGAGGAGAGTTGTGAATAAATGGCCTATATATATGGAGGTCCCTTATGCAGCTCTCAGGATCAGGGCAAGCATTCAGGATCCTTTTGTTTTGGGTAGAATTGGGGGTCCATAGCACAAGGGTGGTCATTGAAGAAAATACCACAATATTCTAAGGGACATGACCTAGACACAGTGACAAAAGTAATTTCTTTCTCTCCCTCCTCTCCCCCACAATAGCTTGCCATCAAAGGTTTGCACTTACGTGGGGTGTCCCTGGCCCAAGCCAAGGGAGGGCTCAGCACCATCAGTATCAATGTCAGAGCTGTCATCCAGGAGCCTCCAAGGGAACACAGACACACCATACTGGAGAGCAAGGAGGACAGGGCACAGAAGGGAGCAGGTAAATCTCACTCAGTGAAGACTGTGACCCTCCGTTGGCCACTTCCCAAATAATACCAACCAAGGAATTCATTTCTTTGTTACTGGATTGGGTAATCTCGGTGCTAAGAACCAATCAGCATCAGAGATATACTGCATCATCAGTTGCTAGTCAGAGATTCAGTATGAAGAGTCTCTTCTGAAACTTCGATTTCCTTCATTGAAAGGATTATTTTAATTTAATGCTTTAAACGTTTGATCCAGTTGTATGTGAAATATTTTACTGAACCCCTATTGTGAGCCAGCTCTGTACTAGGCAGTGCTGTGCTCAAAAGTTTGAACCTTTTAGGAGTATTCATGTCTCTCCCTTGA
This sequence comes from Mellivora capensis, assembly GCA_004024625.1. Lineage (NCBI taxonomy): Eukaryota > Metazoa > Chordata > Mammalia > Carnivora > Mustelidae > Mellivora > Mellivora capensis. The sequence goes on along the minus strand of PISX010016789.1, from coordinate 41,519 downwards.
AGACATATGTAATGTTTTGACATTTGTAATGTGTGTGCTTTTAGGAGCTGTGGAAGTGGAAGGATGATGATTGCAAGTCCAGAAACCTTTGATGTGGACCTTAATGTGCCATCACTTAGTGTTGTAGACGGGGAAATTATTTAACCTTAACCTTGAAATGAAAGCACTGCATTTTTTCTCATACTTCGATAGGAACTGTGGTATGATTATCTGGACAGCTCAAGGAGCAGCATTCCCTAGTAACTGATGATATGACAGAATTAAAGCTGTTGATTGGAGAGTACAGTCTGTATCTCCTCATGGGTAGGAGGATCTCTAATAAACTAAAGGAAATTGAAATTTAGTCATTAACTTAACCTGAGTGAAAAGGTTTTACAAGTTTATTTCCTGATGCTGTCATTGAATTTGTAGGTATCTCCAGAATATTATTAATTTTTATATATAGAGAAGAGGCTTAGAACATGATCTTCTATGTATAGAACATGATATATATGAAGTTATATATATATGATATATATAGAGAGAGAACATACATATATAGAATTTATATATATATAGAACTTATATAGAGAGAACTATATATATATATAGAACTTATATATATAGAACATGATCTTTATATAAAAATCTGATTTTTATATAAAGAGAAGGGGCTTAGAACATGATCTATGTGGAATGGAGGGTCTTGAAATTTCCTTTATATAGCACTTAACCTAACAAAGTGATAAGCCCAAACTATCCAAATCAAAGTATGCAGGGAGCTGAGAAATTGGTAAAGGACTCAAAGTCAGCTGCTAGCATAACAGCTCTGCTTTAGAATAATTAATATTTTATGTGGCAAATGTGTTCAATCCATACCCCTGGATCCCACTCTGATTTCCTCATTTTATTGGGACTATGTCTCTTTTTATGCACCTTTTCTTTTTTTTTCTAAGATTTTATTCATTTATTTGACAGAGAGTTCACAAGTAGGCAGGGAGGGAAGCAGAGAGAGGGGAGGAAGCAGGGTCCCTGCTGAGCAAAGAGCCCAATGCAGGCCTCGATCCCAAGACCCTGGGATCATGACCTGAGCCGAAGGCAGAGGCTTAACCCACTGAGCCACCCAGGCTCTCTTATGCACCTTTTCTTGCTTTATCTTAAGGAGAGGTATAAGAGGCTGGTGTTAATGAATACATTATAGAATGTTCAGGAAATAGAACACAATATAATTACAGTCTTTGATGTAACCATATGGTTTTAAACACATATTTCTACTTTTAGGTAATTATATTATGCATTATATTTAATATAAATGTAATATATCAGATTTGGAATGGACTTATTTTTAAGATTTTATTTATTTATTTATTTGAGAGAGAGAGAGAAAGAGAGAGAGAACAAGCAAAGGGTGAAAGGGTGGAGGGAAAGAGAGAAGCAGACTCCCCACTGAGCAGGGAGCCCAAACCAGGGCTTGATCCCAGAAAACTGAGATCATGACCTGATCCGAAGGCAGATGCTTAACCAACTGAGCCACCCAGGCACACCCAGAATTGACTTTAAAGGGCAACTATCTATTTAAAGTCCTGCATTAATTCACATTCTACCATAGTCTGATAAGTAGTCCTACTTTATGGACGAGTGGCAGAGAACTCACCATGTTGCAATAAAAATGACTGATATTTACTAAGCAAATTTTGAGTATTTTACATTGCTCCTAGAACTATACAAGGGCTTTTTACACATATTTATATTTAATTCTCACATCATCTCAGTAATCTGAGTGCCCCTTGCATTCCTACAGATGGAAAGAATAAAATGATGGATGATGTTAAATGACTTTGGCAAGGACGCAAGTCAAGTAAATAGTGCATTCCAGATTGAGCCAAGTTATATAGAGTCTAAATTCCACAAGCCTAGCCATTACATCATACCACCTCACATTCAGTTTCTGAAAAGAATAGTGTCCACTATGTTGAAATTATTCTAACACTTTAATTCATGATTATGCATGTCTATATGACTACTCCTTTTAATGAAAGACAGAATTTTATATAAATTGAGGCAATTACTGTGTAGTAATTCTAGTTTCTTCAAAAGATTCCTCTCATCACCATCATTACTTTCCTCTGGAAATGACAAAATTTGCATTTATCTTATGTAATGCCTCCCAAAGCTCCCACACAAGTCTCCTGCCTATTAAAAATAACAGTAGTTCCAAATTTCTAAATCTAATCTATTGTTCTCAATCATTATTTCAGATTTCTCAGCATAATTTATTGCAAATTTAAATAAGTCAGAATCAAACAAAAATTTTATCTCACATACTTCAGAAAAATGTTTTCTGTTAATGTAAAAACTTCAAAATAGCTTGTAGAAGGTAGGTAGAAGTCCTTATTGTCTTGGATGTCAGAAGAAACTATGTCCCTAGATCCCAGTGATAATTCAATACTGCTGGAAGTTATATAATTGCAAACAGGAGGATGCCATATTTAATTTTAGATGAAATTAAATAAATTAATGAAATTAAATAATGAAAATCATAATTTACTCAGAATTAACTACCTATAACAATGATAATCTGGAAGAGCCAAACTAAAGTTCACTTTAGATTATAAAAGGAACAGCAAAAAAAAAAAATCTATATCAAGAACATACTGAAATATTGAACACAGTGAAATATCAAAGAAAACAATATCAAAACTCATCCATATAAATTTGACAATTTATAAATCATACACATTTATTTATTTTTTTTTAAGATTTTGTTTATTCATTTGACAGACAGAGATCACAAGTAGGCAGAGAGGCAGCCAGAGAGAGAGGAAGGGAAGCAGGCTCCCCGCTGAGCAGAGAGCCTGACGCGGGGCTCGATCCCAGGACCCCAAGATCATGACCTGAGCCGAAGGCAGAGGCTTCAACCCACTGAGCCACCCAGGCACCCCTCATTTATTTTTTAAAAGAATAAGCAAGCAACTATGTCCTAAATTCTGTAGTTGTATACATTTATGAGTAAGAAAGTGTGTTGCTTTAAATAATATATATTTCACACTTTTCTTCAATATTAATTCAGTATAAGGAAAGTTCAGGTAGACCAATATAGAAACTTCTACCAAACCATCACTCCTACAGGTATCCAAGCTGAACTTCACCTGAAGCAAAAGGAGAAACGGTGTATGAGAAGTGTCAAGTAAGACCTTATTTCCTGAGGAAAAGACAGTTAACTTGGTTTCTAGAAGAGTGGTTATCAGTACAGAAGTTCTACAGCCTCTGTTCCTGATACATGAAGTCATAGGTTTGTTTTCATTGGTAATAAATCAAAACAGTCTTGAGAACACACAAGTGACATCAGAAGCGCATACTGTTGTTGAAGACAGACAGGTTGAAATCTGTAGCATTACCAAATGCCTTGAGTCCTACCAATTGTCACAGAATGGGACTCAATTTTGGTAAGCCTGAAAAGTTGCAGTACATCTGGGAAAATCAGCTCTTAATTATCAGCAATCCAGACTGTGCATCACTTGTCCAAGAAGTCTCAAAATATTCTCGGTAGTTCTCAAAAGCTATGACCAAGAATATGGAACTTAAAAGGGGTTCCTTTATATAAGAAAAAATAGTAATAACAGAAGTGGATAAACAGGGCCAATTTCTCCTACACTGGAAGACATGTATCCTTGACAGAGGACCATTTACAGGTCATATTAGCCCTTAGTAGACTTGATAGGACCCCCTCTTGTGAGACTTCATCAGCAATGTTTTCCATTGAGCAACTTTGAATGAAGCCAGTCACTGTAGCGTTATGTAAGTCAGTGGACAGGGCTTCTTCAACTTCTGAATGTAATTCTTTGACTCAACTTATCTGTGTTTTATAATACTTAACACAGCACACTTTTTTAGAACCAGAGTGTTTGCCATTGAGTACTCACAGGGAGAACATCTAGAATTCTCATAAACCCGTCATTAATATTGTATATAGGAAGAGTTTTCTTTTCTTTCTCTTTGTTCTAGGCCATGTTTTAATTGTGCTGTAGCAAAGTATTTACCTCTTACCTAGTGCAAATACTGCCCAGATTATTTTTCAAAATTCTGCTTTGTTGTTTGACTAGCCAACTGTGCATTGATTCTAGTTGTGTGCCTAGATTGTTGTCTGTTTTATTCAAAACTAATAATAAAATCTTTTAGCTATTTTACTAATAGTTCAGTAGTCTATCCCCCTATAGATGAGCAAGTTTTCACCCTGAAAAGTAAATTTTTAGTAATTATTCTCCCCAAGGGGGAGAAAAAGATTTGTTTTGCAGTTTCTTCCTACATGGCATTCCTTTCAAACAAAGCAACTCTTTCAATATTGTAGAGCAATTTTTAGAACATTAGAATATACAACCCCCAATAATTATTGCTGGAATCCATATTTTGGCCATATATTCATTTCATAGTTTACACAAACAAGATAAAGGAGTATAACTTAGCGCTATTACACTTCCACCTAGAGATGCAAAAGATGATTTGGGTATAGTGACAACCTCTCAGTTTTTAGAGTTCAGAATTTAGTACCTGACCTTAAAGAAAAAGTTTTCAGATGAATCACACCAGTTGTTAAAATAAGATCCAAGGGGTCATTTAGGGGGGAAAAAAAATCTATATTAACCAGAGAAAAAGTGTTATCTAATAACCACAGCAGAAGATAACATAAGGACACTTGAAGGTTTAAGCTTCTCCAGAGGTGAGGGATCCTTACTGCTTTTATAGCTTCTAAACTATGAAAACCACAAAAGCATTAAAAAGGATCCATCCTATAGGCAATCGATTCTGCCATGTAAGGAAAATACATAGCTCTTGTTTATTTTCCACCTAGAACAGCAGTTAAACGCTAAATTATGTTAACTGTCAACATTTCCTTCAGTGCTATTGCTGGCATTAGTTGCAATATCATCAAAATCAACCACGGTCTTTGTATCTGTAGTTTTATAGCCGTGTGACTTCCGATCATCAGAAACAACCTCCTCCTCAACCTCCTACATGGACAATACACTGGAGTGTTTACATAGATTTCTAAGGGTGACTCTAGTTTCCCTCTCGATTAGTTAAAAACCGAATCACTACCATGACAAAGATTTAAACTAAATGAGTTGTAAAATTCTAGGTGGGTTTAAGAAAGCTCAGGTAGACCATGAAATGTTGGGAGAAATTTATGATTTGCTGTAATCTTTAGCATACCTTTGGCAGATCACAGTTACAATATCACCTGTGAAGTCTAAATATAAAACTTCTTGGGAAAGTGAAGACATATAATGAAACTCTCCATAGTTTTCCCAACCAAGAAGTGTTGGGAGTTGTGGCTACAATTTCAATTTTATTCAACCAACTATAAAATCAGGAAAATTAGTAAAATTAGCAAAATTTAGGCTGATCTCATAAGGGCACAAATTGATAGTCCTCTCTGTATTGGATCTCCATATTTGAAGTTTATACCCAGGGAAAAAAAATCAAAACCCTTCCAGAATGCAATCTAATATAAAAAATATCCTTGGTAGTTATGCCAATATCCTTAACTGTATCTGAATATTATCCCCAGACCAAACAAAAAATGATATCTAAGATTGACAGTAGGGTAGTAAAGAAAGGTTCTCTAGCTTAAGAAGCCTAATGCAAAAGGAAACATTTTCTATAAGTTCCTCAAAAGAAGCATCTCTGAATCCCAGCCGCTATGTGAAGTTGAAAGTTGAGAGGTGTCTTTCCATTATCATCTTCAATTCATTTCCCCATCTCAAACATGGAACATTGCAGATCATACATTTTGAAAATGTTTATATTACAAAAGTGCTCAAAAGAGGGTCACAATGTTCTGATCTTCAAAATAGCACATGTGGCAGACATGAAAAGAAAGAGCTATTAACTTGAAAGGCAATTTTGTTACCATTAGTCATTACAACACCTTTCCCCCCACCCCAGCCAGCCCAGTAACTTAAGAAGACTGCTATATAGATATCCTATAGCCATATGCAGTCACCATTTGACAGAGGATGCAAATTCCACTGTGGCAACCATGGTAGCCATCAGCTGGTCATAAGTCAATAGTCCCTCTAGTAAAAACTGAACCTGTGCTGCAGCCAGCCAGCCAGACTCTTCTCCAGGTACTGAGGACACTGAAGATGCTTCACAAGCACTGATGATGATGCTCACCTCTTCTGAAAATAGCTTTCAGAACCAAGGAAACACCAATTTACATGTTTAAGAAACTCCAAATATACCAAGCAATATAAATGAAAAAGAAAACATAGTAGACATACTTTAGTAAAACCATAGAATACCTAAGATAAAGGAATCTTAAAGCAGTAGGGTGGTGTCCTGGGATCATACACTGGACTCTTTTTTCCTCCTAAGATTTAATTTTAATATCAAGAATCCATTTAAAAGGTGATTTAATAATGTCATATAAATAAAGAACTTTATATGTGGTGTGGTTGGGAAGAGAATGCGTAGGGCTCATCATCAATGAAAATTTCAAAAGTTATGAGAAACCAAGGTAGGGGAAAGAAATTCTCAGATGTATGGGGGATGAAGACACACTCTCAACTTCTGGAGTTATAGCCTAGGGAAGACATGTATGGAACATGTGTCTGTTCCCATCTATACCCATCAATACTCCTTCCACTGCTCCCACCCAAATGCAGACTGTTACCAAAAAAGAATTGGGATTCAAGGATGGCACCAACCCAACATTTTTCTTGAGTATGTATAAACCACAAACATATATATAAATATTTATATGCATAAAAATATGAGTACTTTTAAACAAAAAGCCTTGGAAAACTGAGAATATTTTTGTGGGTATTGGAGCAGATAAAAGAAGGTAAGTGTGGAAAAAGGAGGTGGAGAGGAATCATTTCCTGGAGTGCAAATGTTGGGGAGAAGGAGTGAGAGCTGGGGAAGAAGCTGAGCATTGTGTTCCGTGACTAAGAAAATGCATGGTAGGGCCACCTGGGTGGCTCAGTGGGTTAAAGCCTCTGCCTTCTGCTCAGGTCATGATCCCAGGGTCCTGGGATCAAGCCATGTATCAGGCTCTCTGCTCAGCAGGGAGCCTGCTTCCTCCTCTTTCTCTCCTGCCTCTCTGCCTACTTGTCATCTCTGTCTGTCAAATAAATAAATAAAATCTTAAAAAAAAAAAAAAGAACATGCATGGTATATGAGAAGTAGCACATGTGAGTCATAGAAGGACCATAACATATGCAGAATGGAACAAGATGGTGCTCTGGACCAGTTGCCAGTCTAGTCAAAAAGCAAAGTAATAATTCAATAGTGATATTGAATATGGACAGTGAATAATGTGAAAATAATGAGAATGTATTGAGACAAGATTAATGATTCCCGCAGGACTTTCTAGGAAAGTTCATGACCAGGGCCCTGAAATAAATACATGGTTAATTTCTTCTCCTCCTCCTCCTCCTCCCCCTGCTCCTCCACCTCCCCCTCCTACTCCTCCTCCTCTCTTTTTTTTTAGAGAGAGAGATTGAGCAGGGGAGGGGCAGAAGGAGAGGGAGAGAGAGAATCTTAAACAGGTTCTATACCCAGTGCAGAGCCTGACACAGTGCTTGATCTCACAACCCTGAGATTACACATCTCCAAAGGCAAATCTCCAAAGATTACACGTCTCTCCAAAGTGAAAATGAACTTTTGGGTCTTCATTAAGACCAAAAGCTTCTGCACAGTAAAGGAAACAGTCAACAAAACAAAGAGGCAACCCACGGAATGGGAGAAGATATTCACAAATGACACTACAGACAAAGGGCTGATATCCAAGATCTATAAAGAACTCCTGAAACTCAACACCCAAAAAAACAGATAATCACGTCAAAAATGGGCAGAAGACATGAACAGACACTTCTCCAAAGAAGACAAACAAGTGGCTAACAGACACATGAAAAAATGACACATCATCATTAGCCATCAGGGAAATTCAAATCTAAACCACATTGAGATACCACCTTACACCAGTTAGAATGTCAAAGATTAACAAGACAGTAAACAACAAGTGTTGGAGAGGATGTGTAGAAAGGGCAGCCCTCTTACACTGTTGGTGGGACTGCAAGTTGATGCAGACACTTTGGAAAACAGTATGGAGATTCCTCAAAAAGTTAATTTAAAAATTAATTAGAAAATTAAAATAGAGTTACCCTATGACCCAGCAATTGCACTACTGTGTATTTACCCCAAAGATACAGATGTAGTGAAAAGAAGGGCCATATGCACCCCAGTGTTCATAGCAGCAATGGCCAAACTATGGCAAGAGCCAAGATGCCCTTCAACAGATGAATGGATAAAGAAAATGTGGTCCATACATACAATGGAATATTACTCAGTCATCAGAAAGGATGAATACCCAACTTTGGTATCAACATGGATGGGATTGGAGGTTATTATGCTGAGTGAAATAAGTCAAGCAGAGAAAGTCATTATCATATGGTTTCACTTACTTGTGGAACATAAGGAATAACATGGAGGACGTTAGGAGAAGGAAAGGGAAAGTGAATTGGAGTAAATCAGAGGGGGAGATAAACCATGAGAGACTGTGGACTCTGAGAAACAAACTGAGGGTTTTGGGGAGGTGGGAGATGGGTGACTCTGGTGGTGAGTATTTTTTTTTTCAGTGTTCCAAGGTTCATTGTTTATGCCTACACCCAGTGCTTCATGCAATAGGTGCCCTCCTTAATATCCATCACCAGGCTAACCCATTCCCCCACCCACTCCCTTCCAAAACCCTCAGCTTTTATATTCCATTTTATATATGGACCATATCTTCTTTATCCACTTGTCTGTTAAAGGGCATCTTGGCTCTTTCCACAGTTTGGTGATTGTGGTCATTGCTGCTATGAACATTGGGGTACATAGGGCCTTTCTTTTCACTACGTCTATATATTTGGGATAAATACACAGTAATGCAATTGCCAGGTCATAAGGTAGCTCTATTTTTAACTTTTTGAGGAATCTCCACACTGTTTTCCAAAGTGGCTGCACCAACTTGCATTCCCACCAACAGTGTAAGAGGGTTCCCCTTTCTACACATCCTCTCCAACACACGTTGTTTCCTGTCTTGTTAATCTTTGTTAATCTTTGCCATTCTAACTGGTGTGAGGTACTATCTCAATGTGGTTTAGATTTGAATTTCCCTGATGGCTAATGATGATGAACATTTTTTCATGTATCTGTTAGCCATTTGTGTGTATGTCTTCTTTGGAGAAGTGTTTGTTCATGCCCTCTGCCCAATTTTTGACATGATTATCTGTTTTTTGGGTGTTGAGTTTGAGTTCTTTATAGATCTTGGATATCAGCCCTTTGTCTGTAGTGTCATTTGCGAATATCTTCTCCCATTCTGTGGATTGCCTCTTTGTTTTGTTGACTGTTTCCTTTGCTGTGCAGAAGCTTTTGATCTTGATGAAGTCCCAAAAGTTCATTTTCATTTTTGTTTCCTTTGCCTTTGGAGACATGTCTTGAAAGAAGTTGCTGTGGCCGTGTCAAAGAGGTTACTGCCTATGTTGTCCTCTAGGATTTTGATAGATTCCTGCCTCATGTTGAGGTCTTTCATCCATTTTGAGTTTATCTTGGTGAATGTTGTAAGAGATTGGTCTAGTTTCATTCTTCTGTCCAATTTTCCCAGCACCATTTATTGAAGAGACTGTCTTTTTTCCACTGGATATTTTTCCTGCTTTATTAAAGATTATTTGACCATAAAGTAGAGGGTCCATATCAGGGCTCTCTACTCTGTTCCATTGTTCTATGTGTCTGTTTTTGTGCCAGTACCATGCTGTCTTGGTGATCACAGATGGTGGTAGATATTAAGGAGGGCATGTATTGCATGGAGCACTGGATGTGATACATAAACAATGACTCTTGGAACACTGGAGAAATAAAATAAAATAAAATATAAAATAAAGTAAAATTAAATAAAATTAAAATAAAATAGAATTGGAGGCTTAACTGACTGAGCCACCCAGGTACCCCAATGTTAGCCTCCTCTTACTGCACAGACTCTGGCATTTGGCATGGGAAAGTAAAGAAAGGAAAGAATTTCAACAGCGTCTGAAATAGATAATTTGATGAAATACCAGCCTTGAACAAGACTTTTTGTGGATATATTGAGGAATAGGGACATGTAGAAATAAAAGAAATCTAAAAGATCCAAACAGCCAGCATCTAGAGAATCTTTTTTTGATAAATGAATTATGAAATCAGGAGTATTCAAAATCATCTGGTACATGATCCTGGGAATAGTTAACCACCATTCAGTAGTCAATTCACACTCCCATTTTCCAGGAAGAAATGGTTATCTATTTCTACATAGGAGAAATTGCTGGAGTCACACAGGGTGACAGCATTTTGGTCAAAAGATAATTTTGTGGAGCAGATTGTTCATACCTACTATCCTTACAATTAGAAAAATATTCCTGATATATAACCCTTATATTTTTTGTTGCAGTGATTCAATTCAGTGAATTTTAGCTGATAATCCACTACGTGCATTATTTACATACATATGTTACTTAGTTGGAGATACGCAATTCACAAAAAGTTTACTGAGGGCTTCCTATGTGTGCAGAATGGGAGTAGGAACAGAAAGATGGGAGTAGGAACAGAAAAAAAATTAACTAAGAAAATTTATAGCAATCTAAGGTTAGTCATGAGGGATTGAGCAGAAAGACTAGCATGATAACAATAGGAATGGACATATAAAAATGGACAATAGGAATACCATGCATTGGGGGTTATGAATAAGGAAAGAATCCGAGGTTTGTTTTTTTTTTTAAAGAATGTATTTTCTTTCCTTTTGGGAATAACATCCAAAGGATCAGACTTTGTATTGTTGTAGGTATTAGTTTGTGGGTGAGACCCTTTGGATAAAGGGGGGTGGTATGTTGAAAATCTCCATCCTTTCTCAGATAATTGTTTTTTCTCTGTGTCCAATGGTGATAAAGAGTGAGGCAGCATCACTTATTTCTGGCAGACCCACCTGACCAGAAGGTCTTATTGAAAATCTGAGATAGAAGTCAGAGGAGGGCAGGACAACTAAGTTAGATGTGGATAAGAAAGGCTGAATATTTCCTTTCATGGAATTATTTAAGACATAATTAGGTGGTTAGCTAGGAATGGGTACCTATAGAGTAAAGCAAAATGTGGAGTGAGGATTGGAGGAACTAGGCATTTAGAATAACAGAGACATGTTGCCTGGTTTTTCGTGCCTATATAGGAAGTCCCTGGCTATGATTAAAAAGCACAAATAAAAAGCTCTGATGTTGGTATCTCCCTGCTATTCCTGTCATTAAAGAGAAAGGGGAAAGTGCCTGAGTGGCTCAGTCAATTGAGCACCTGACTTGATTTCGACTCAGGTCGTGATCTCAGGGTCCTGGGATCAAGCTTCACATGGGGCTCTCCACTCAACAGGGGAGTCTGGTCCAGGATTCTCTCTCCCTCTCTCTCCCTCCACTTCTCCCTCCACTCACGCTATCTCTCTATCAAATAAATTATTTAAATAAAATTAAAAAATAAAATGTATAGTTCAGTGTTTTGTAAAAGAGATGGGGACTATGAAAGAGATCCATAACCCTAATTCCATTTGCAGACATATGAAGGGAGAAGCAAATAATGAATTGTGTACTTTCTACCAGCCACTAAGTTATATACTTCTAGGTGCCTTATTTCATTTAATTACCTTCATAGCATTGCAATAAGTATAGTGTATCACCTCATAATATCAGTTAACAGCTATATCCCTAGCACATTTAAAAATGTTGACCACTCATAGTACTCAATAAATAGTGATTACTAGGATCTGGTCAGGAAATTAAATATTTTACATTTTTAACACTATAGTGAAATAGACCATACATATTTTAAAAAACACATAAAGCAAAAATATACAACTTATTTGATTATTATCATGCCAACATCCATGGAAAGCCCCAGATCAAGGCACAGAACATTGGGCCAAAGCCCTACAAGCCCATCATGTGCCTCTTCATATCCCCACCAAGAGAATTCACTATCCAGACTTGTTTAGCAATCACTTCTTGACTTCTGGATATACCTTTGCACTGTGTTATTTATCTCTAAGCATGCTTAGCAGCACTACATAAATTAACTCATATGCACATTCACTTTTGTACCCTAATTGTTTTCAATTGAGCAGCCAGGAAAGCATAGTCTTGCCAGTAAATGCTGTTGGATCAGCTGGAAATCTTCATTGAAAAAAAATAAATGAAATTTGACATGTATCTCACATCATACACAAATTAATTCCAGTGGAAATTTATTTCTATATGTGAAAAGCAATACAATAAAACCTTCAGAAGATACTATTAAGAGACTATCTTTATGACTTTGAAGTTGAAAATAATATCAAGGGGCACCTGGGTGGCTCAGTGGGTTAAGCCTCTGCCTTCGACTCAGGTCATGATCCCAGGGTCCTGGGATTGAGCCCCGCATCGGGCTCTCTGCTTAGCAGGGAGCCTGCCCCCACCCCCCGCCTGCCTCTCTGCCTACTTGTGATCTCTATCTGTCAAATAAATAAATAAAATCCTTAAAAAAAGAAAATAATATCAAACATAAGATCCAAAGCTCATTAGTCATAAAGGAAAAGATTAGCCAGCAGTCACCAATATAACATTTAAATGAGGACAGTAAAAAATTATTGCACACAACTAAAGAGTGTCGTGAGATACACTAGGAAAACTGATGAGAATCTTCAGTGAGGATGTGACAGTGCTGGGTTTCAATATTTTTGGTTAGGAAAAAGAGAAATAAGATGATAGAAGAGCACACAAGAGAAATAAGATGATAGAAGAGCTCAGATACTTTGGAAGTCACTAAAGGGAAAGGGGCAGTTAATCTGTGAAGCAAGATGACATTTAGGAAGATAATGAACTGAAATGTACAAGCAGAGAGGGGTGGAGAGAGTGGCATGTCAGCAATGACCTCCCTAATCATCAAATCCAAAGTCAAAGAAGGAAACTCTTCCTTAATATCCACCTTTATTTCTCCTTGATGCAATGAAATCAATTAAACAATAAATTTTACCTGATCACCTACAAATGTCAAGCATTATGCTGCCTACTATGTGAATTATACAAGCATGGGTATAATTGGTGAAATTCAAAGAGCAAATATTTTTTGACCACCTCCCGTGTTCAAAGAAGTGTGCCAGGGACTAGAAATACAAAGATGGGAATCTCAGGAAGATCAATACCTACTAGAATAAAAAGAAATACACATAGAACATAAATTCCATGAGTCAGAGACTTTATATTCTTTGTGTACCATTCTCTCCTCAGTTCCTACAGAAAGTCCTGGTCCAAAGTAGGTGATCATAAATAGTTGCCAAATTAATAAATAATATATTAAGGATAAATATAGGCATTTATAAGTTACAATAAAGACACAAATGGCTGTAATTTAAAAGTAATAAAACTGCTCAATAGTAGAGAAATGGGATATATTCATATAGTTTGGAATATTGAGAGGAAACTTGAAAATGTAGCTCATTTGCAGAAGCGAGACTTGAGGCAGAAAAGAAGGAGGATGTGATTCAGAAGAACAGCGGGGGAAAAGGAACAATCATGAGCCACATGAGCAAAAGCAGTACTAGGTGGGGTGAATTAATGTAAGGAGTGACTCTGATTGACCAGAGTGAACATTCAGATTAAAGAGGAGTGTGGGATAAGAGCAGATATGCAGAGAGGACCTGCTGTAAGAGACACCTTGGAGGCCGAGCAAAGCAGTTAGTTCTTTATGAAGATGATGAACTGACATGTACTGAAATATACTACGTGTATAAATGCAAAGCAGCAAAATCAACTGTTGGTAACCCAGGTGTCTTGGAGGCATAGGAAGAGCATCAAGACTAGGGAGACAACAGTGAGACTAGGGGCTGGCATTACTGAATGTCTTGTGTCTTCATGAACTTGTACAAGGTGCTCCTATAGGATGAATAGGAAGGAAAATGTAAAGTGTTTTCAAACTGTCTCTCTTCTTCTTTCAAGAGTAGCATCCAAGGTTGGACCTTGAACCTCAGCCTGCTTCTCTACCCCAGATCCTAGTTTCTTTCTTTTAGGATGAAGCATGTCAGTTTTCTGGACAAAGTCACTACTAAAATTTCCCACTGCTTCACAGTTTCTTTCCTACAACCAGTGAGTTGTAACATGACTTGTCTTCACCAAATAATGCTACTTCAATAGTTCTAGCATTAGTTTGGTTTCAAGAACTTGTGCGAAATGGAGTAGGAACAGATCAGCTACGAGGAGAGAGGAAGGCCTAACACCTGGAGTTTGTGGTAAGAAATAGGATATGGCTGTATGGATTGTCAAAGACTCCCCACATTTGGTTTGCAAGCATGATTTAGATGGGTGTCTAGGGCTATAATCAGGATACTTGTTCCTTTTCAGGCATTGCTGGAAAGCCCCTGGCCAGTGTTAAATGGAAAGGAAATTACTGTGATGCTAGTGTCTCATTGCTGGAAAAAAATTAATCTCTGTAGTGAAAAGAAGATTGAAAGGAGAGAGGAGGGAGGGAGTAAGGATGGGGGGACAGAGAGAGAGAGATTAAGGACCATCACTTCACTTGCTGGTTATCATGAGAAAGTGCAGGGGTGATGATGGAAAATGCAATTAATAGTTTTGGGGTCTGATTGGGCATTTTAAAATTATCTCATTCAATCTTTATAAAAACTCTGCAAATAAAAATTTATACCATTTGTGGAAATGTTAGTAGGTATGTGAGAATTATAGCTTGATTTCAAAAAGAAAAAAATATTATTTGGGCAAAATAAATTTAGTTCAACTGTAAATTTAGTACAACTGTATTACTGCTGCAATCAGGCAAAGCATTCTTCAAGGTGCTGGCATTACAAGGATGAATGGGATCAGTAGATCTTATTTCATAAGCGTTCAGAAACTATATAATCGTGCTATAATATACTGAAGTAAGAATTGCAATAAATTTGTTTATGACATACAGTGAGTAAATTGGTAGAGTCATGAGTTTTCAGAAGTGGGCAGAATTTGTTTACATGATTTACAAACCTATAAGAAGCTTAAAAATTAAAGACTGGAACTCTCTGTGTATATGAAATAGTAAGACTCATAAAAAAGAGAAAGGGGTTATAGCTCAGATTGATTAAGGGAACAAAAGGGGCAAAGATAATACAATGAAATAATATGGAGAACAATAAAGGATAAAGGATGCAGGCAGGGAGAAGAGTCCTGCTTGGTGTCAGAGAAAAGTCTTCCTCAGGGAATGAGAACAGATAGAGTGAAACCACTGTAGGAAAGCAAAGGACTAGTGCAGCTGCAGATAGAAACGGAAACAAACCAAAAAGTCATTTTGGTAATTCCAGAGTAGTGACAAGGCTAAGAAGTGACAGTTGGAATGGAGTTTTAGGACTTGCTGAGCATTAAAATTTTCATAGTCATGCTATGAAACATTTGATGAAGAGGAGAAAATGAGTCCTTCTAGAAGGAATTCATCTTCTCTCTTTTCAACCAGCTTAGCCCTCAACAGGCTTAGCCCTCAAACCTAGAATCTGACTCATCAGTTCAGGTTCAGGTTAATGCCTTCTTGGGACAGTATTTCAGCTCTTGCACTGAGTGAGGCATTGTAAGAAAGGAAATTCGTCCTGGAAATCCCCATCCCTTTTTCGACATTTCTCTTCAACCAATAGGGATAGAAAGTGAAACAGCATCACTTGTCTCCAGTAGAAGTATCTGCTACACAGGTCTGATCTGATCCAAGGTCCAGGAGAGAAGATGAGACAGAAGCAGGATGATTGATACATGTGAGAGAATGGCTGACCACTTAGTTTCATGGAAAGAAATGATATGTCATGTTGGAGAACCAAGAAACCACATTTTATATTTGTGAAACAGAGCAGAGAGTGAGGATCTAACTATTTAATGTTGGGTGGAGGTGGGGAGGGTACCTGATATTTTTCATGCATCTGTGGAAATCCCCTGCTCTGTTTTAAAACAGAAAGAAATGGCTATGACATTCAGCATTCCTTGCTAGTGATGCATGACTACCTGTGGTGGACAAGATGAAAATTGTGAAAAAAATCCTTGATCACCTGCTGGTTGTCATATGACAATCTGAGGGAAAGTCACAATACCACATACTGATTATTTTGCTCTAGAAGGCAGCACTTCCAGATATATTATCTCTCAATTAACTGTCATGACAGACTCGCATTTTTATTAATTGCTGAGTCTCCAGCATCCAGAATAGTTCTTAATATTCAATATATGGTGGATCAATTAATTAACAAATGAATAGGATACTAAGAATTAGTGAATTTAATAGATATAGGATTATAATTATTAAGAACCAATCCCAGTTCTACCTAAATCCAAAACCCAGGAATTAAAAATATTAGATTATCTGAGATCAAAAGAGTATCTGGAATAAAACTTGCATCTTCATTCTGTGAAGTTTACACATCTCAATTTAATATTTTTTCTTCCAATATCCCTCCAATACAAAGCAGTATCTCACTTAATCAGACTTACTCAGGAATTCAATTAGGAAATATATATTGCAGAGTGGAAGAAGCATTGTGTTCATTGTCATGAGATTAGAATTCTGAAAATTGATCTATATCTTCATTCATGATTTACTTTTTTAAGCTTCTATTTCTTCATCACTAAAATTAAAAGGTTGAATTACATTAATTCCCTATGATAACACCTACCTGGTTCCTGGAATATGATACTATCAATAAATGTTTCATTTTTATTTCATTTATATTCATTATTTCAGCCATATAAAAGAATAAAATCTTCCCACTTGCAACAACATGGTTGGAGCTAGAGGGTATAATGCTAAGTGAAATAAGTCAGTCAGAGATCGATTTCACTCATATATGGAATTTAGAAAACAAAACAAATGAACAAAGAAAAAATAGAGAGAGAGGAAAAACCAAGAAACAACTCTTAACTATAGGGAAAATGCTAATGGTCACCAGAGGGGAGATGGGTTGGAGTATGGGTGAAATATGTGAAGGGGATTACACTTACCATGATGAGCACTGGGCAATGTATAGAATTGTTGAATCCACTATATTGTACACTAGAAAGTAATATAACACTATATGCTAACTATACTGGAAAATATTAAAAACAATATAAAAAATAAAAATTAAAGATTTTTATCTTTAGAAAGTTAAAGGCAGAGGACATGAACAGATATTTTTTCCAAAGAGGACATATAGATGGCCAACAGGCACATGAAAATGTGCTCAACATCACTAATCACCAAGGAAATGAAAATCAAAATCACAATGAGATATTACCTCACACCTGTCAAAACAGCTAAAATCAAACACAAGAATCAAGTGCTGGCAAGGATGTGAAGAGAAGAAGGAACACTTGTGCACTGTTGGTGGGAATGCAAACTGGTACAGCCATTGTGGAAAACAGTATGGAAGTTCCTCAAAAAATTAAAAATAGAATTACCTTATGATCCAGAAATTCCACCAGTGGGTATTTACTCACATAAAGATAAAATTTTTAATTATCCCAGAAGAAGATAACTTCCCAAAATGTCAAATAAATAAATAAAATCTTTAAAAAAAACGTACTAGTCCTTTTTGGATTCTTTTTCAAGTATCTCCTAATGGCAAGAATAGGACATTATTTGTTGGGACTGTTCTTGGGGTAACTGCTCATTATAATTCAGGAGTTAGCCAGTATACTGCTAATAATCTTTGCTTCCTAACATAGACTTGTGGAACAGGATCTTCACCCTTTGGGTGGAAAAGCATATTTCCTAAATTAGACAAAAATCTTTGTAGTTTAATTTTCATCACCAGGTGGACACCTTCATACTATTCTAGGCTTGCCAGTTCCTGGGCAATGGTGAGAAAGTGGAAATCCTTGTTTGTATATGAGCCAAATGATCATAGTTCATAGAGATAGGAATATCCTTAAATAGGATTTGTTGAAGTTTCTTATAGATATCTGTAGATTATTGGACTACATGTCAAGAAAGGAGAAAAATAACAAAATATCCTGCCATTTTCAGCATTGGAAAGAAAAGAATGGTAGTGGTAATACAGTTCTGCTTTATGACTTAAAAGTTGGTCCAGCATGAAACCTCCTTACACATGCAATGTATGCAGGGAATTGGTCACTGTCTTTGATAATCTATCATGTAAAACAGAATATAAAACCAACTTTACTATTGTCCATTTGCAGCTACCTCTCAGTGGGGTGCCTGGATTTTGGAGGAATTCCAAGACTGCCAAAATCCAAGTCCATAAAAACTACAGTGGTTCACATTCTTACTTATTTTAAAAAATAAAAATTGGGGCACCTGGGTGGCTCAGTGGGTTAAAGCCTCTGCCTTTGTCTTGGGCCATGGTCTCAGGGTCCTGGGATTGAGCCCCGCATCGGGCTTTCTGCTCTGTGGGGAGCCTGCTCCCTCCTCTCTCTTCTGTCTGCCTCTCTGCCTACTTGTGATCTCTGTCTGTCAAATAAATAAAATCTTTTAAAATAATTAATGCACCACATTCCTTATTACATAAAAATGCTTGCTTGATAAAGAAGTTTGAAAGTCTACATAATTAATGGAAACAAATTAATTTGTCTCTGGTCTATCATGAGATAACCACTACAGCCATTTTAATTTATATTTCAGGCTTTTTTCCAAAATATATGCATCTCTATTTTTTAAAAATGAGTTTATAATATAGATTTTTTTATCTTGCTTAGATTACTTAACACTATATTTTAAATATTTTCCCATTTCCCCATTCATTATATTTCTACAAATGTTCATCGTAAGGCCTAAATAATTACTCAGGAAGACCTCTGCCATGGTTCTATCTGCCATAATTTATTACTATAACAGAGAACATGTTTTATTAATTAAATTTGTTATTCTGAATAATTGTAGACCCACATGAAGTTGTAACAAGAAATACAGAGAAAAAAAATACAAAGAGATCTTGTGTACCATTTACAGAATTTAGTCAAATGGTAACTACTTAAAATATTGCAGTATAATACCATAACCAAAAGATTAATATCAACAAAGTCCAGATACAGAACATTACCATAATCACAAAGATCCCACATGTTGCCCTGTCATAACCACATCTACTTTCCTTCTATCCCCTATGCTCACCCCCAACCCCCACCTTAACCCCTGGAAAATACAAATTTCTTCATTTTTATAATTTTTTTCCATGTCTAATTTCTTTTATAAGGCAATCACTTATAGAAGTATGAAATGTAAAGAAGTCTACTGACATGCCTTCCCCCAGAGAAATTACTGAAAAAATTACTATTTAGAAAAAAACTGAAGTCTCCAGCTCAGAGGTTAGGGGCAAACAGCAAATGATGAAATATCTGTTCAAGAAAATCTATAAAAGTTTGGTAAGAAAGATGAGAGGCTGTGGTATTTCAAAACAGACTCTATCCCTCTGCACTTTACAGTTTATCAAAGCAGAGATTCCACTCTAGATTGTTCCAGCCAAGAGCAAAGGTCTCTGTCTCCCCCAAGAGCCAAGCCATTGGCTTTCTTCCCAGGAGAAGCAGGACTTCAGCATAAGTCATCCTGTCTTCAGCTATCTGTTGCTGAGGCAAAGTCCCAAATGAGTGCAGTCTAGAGGTGGGGTCTCATATTCTGCCCAACCACCACTTGTGGCCTGGAGGATCTACCTTGAGTGTGGCATGCAGAGAATACTGAGCCCCCCCTACCCCTTTCCTTGACTAATAATGTGATGATTCCATGCCAGGAAAGTCAAACAAAGAGAGCTTCAACTTGTTGGCCACTCCCTGCACGACTTGCTCTGCCCTTAGAGAGGCAATATCACTCAGGGAAGCTTACCATTGGCCCCACAACTAACTACATGATCCTAGCTCAAATATTTTGCCTGGGGTGAGAGATAGGCCATAAAAGAGACACCTCCTATAATAGTCCTTAAGAAAGTGACTTCATTTGCACAGAGCATGGAGAAGTTTAAATCAAAGGCACTCCCCAAAACAGTAGAGGTTGTGGTGAAAGGCAATGGGAGGGGATTCATGGATCTAATGAAGATGCAGCTTAGACTGTGGGTTGACTAGTTTGCAGGAAAAAACTGGTGAATGAGTCAACTGAGATGAGTCCTCCTGGAGTCAGAACAAAATTCAATAACTGACCTCAGAAACTGTTCCACAGAAAGGATCACAATCTTCTTGGATCATTTGAAGAGAACTGTATGCCCCAAGGTGCTACTGAAAACAATGGCAATTAGTGGAGTTTTAAAAGCTGGATGTGGTGAGGAAAAGAATGGAAGAGTCTTACCAGTACTACTGGATTCCAGGTACCTGTGGGCATACTAGAGCTGCATTTCCCATTTCCCCATTCATTATATTTCTACAAATGTTCATCGTAAGGCCTAAATAATTACTCAGGAAGACCTCTGCCATGGTTCTATCTGCCATAATTTATTACATAATTAATTCCTTGAGGGGAAACATCAGAAGCTCAGCTCTGTGGGTTGAGGGAAGGAAAATAGACTTCACAGAAACAATCTAACCTATCATTATACAAAAAGAGAAGCAAATAACAAGCCCCAGGGGTCAGCAAAGATGACTATTATATATTTCCTAATATATACAGTTCCCAACAAAAATTGTGAGACAGGCAAAGAAGTAGGAAAATGTGACAAATCCATCAGAAAAAAAGAAGGTAGGAGCACCAGGTTGGCTCAGTCAATGGACCTTGTAACTCTTGATCTTGGGGTCAAAATTGTAAGTCCCACAATGAATGTATGTAGAGATTACTTAAAAATAAAATCTAAAAAAAAAAAAAAAAAAAAAAAAAAAAAAAAAAAAAAAAAAAAAAAGGTAACTGAAGCTGAAACTGCCTATGAGAATAAGCAGATGCTGGATTTAATAGAAAAAGCTTTTGAAGTAACCATTATAACCAGATTCACAGACATACTGAAAATATGATTACAAAAGTAAAGGAAGGTATATTGATATTCTTGTGTCAAAGAATATCAATTTAGATGAAAGTTATTTAAAAAAAATTTTTCTGGAGTAGAAAAGTACAGTAACTGAAATAAGGAAATCATTAGAAGGGAAAAACAGTTAGAATAAATAGGTATTGAATTGAGGATATATCAATAGAAATGATACAAGTCAAAAGAAAAAAAAAGAAGAAGAATGAAACAGAGTCTCAGAAAAACATGGGACATCATTAATAACATCATCATATACGTAACGGAAATATCTGAAGGACAGGAGAGAAAGGAGAAGAAAATTATTCCAAGAAATAATGGCTTAAAACTTCCCAAATTTATAGAAAAATTATATCCTATGCATACAGGAAGTTTGACTCCAAGTAGAATAAATATAAAGAGATCCACGGACACATTATAGTAAAAAATGCTGAAAGTCAATGACAAGGAGCACATTTTGAAAGCATCAAGAAAATATAATGATTCGTTGCTTACAAGAACACACCTTAACACCTAAATATCTTAACTAAGCTTATTTATCTTCAGAAAACTACAAGCCATATGTATTAAGGTAACCAAGTGCTCAAAGGAAAAAACACTATTAACAAAGAATCCTATATCCAGAAAAGCTATTACTCAAAAATGAAGGAAAAATAAAGCTTTCCCAGATAAGCAAGAACTGAAAGAATTTGTTGCTAGATTTGCTTTACAATAAATACTAGAGGAAATTCCTCAGGTATAAGCAAGGACTGGAGATAGTAATTTGAATCCACACAAAGAACACTGCTAAATGTAATTATGTAATGTTAAAGACACTAAATGCCTATTTTTTATCAATTTTCCTTTTACTGTTTTAAAAGCATTATATAAAATAATATATATATAATATACTATGGAGTATATAATATATAAACATATGTGCATATGTATGTTGTCAATAACAGCACAAAGGAAATTATAATGGGCTAAGGAAATTATAATAGATTATAAATAATTATTTACTATCAATATATATTTATATATATCTATAACAATATATAGTTGGTTTTTCAACATTAATAGATGTAATATTAATACCACATAAAAGGGGAAAGGGGAATAGACTTTTGTAGAAGGAAAATTTATATATATAGATATGGATATAGATATAGATATAGGTAAATCTCAATTAAGCTAGCATGATACTGAATAGATATAGATATAACTAACAAAATTAAAATTAGGAAATATTTACTCCATTTAAAAGAATAGTAGAGTTACAGTAGAGAAACAAAAAAGACACACCACATAGAAAACATAAAGTGGCAGATATAAATTCAACTATATAAAAAATAACATTAAATGTGAATGGATTTAAAATCTATCAAAAGGGAGAGATAATCAGACTGGACAAACAATTTTCCAATTGTATGCTGTCTATAGGAGACCCACTTTATATTAAAAAACAAAAAGAATAAAGATAAAAGGATAGAAAGGGTATATTATGGAAGCAGTAACCACAGGAAAGCAGGAATGGCTATACTGACAGACAAAACAGATGTTGAAACAAAAATATCTTACCAGAGACAAAGAGAGCATTTTATAATGATGAAAGGAAGGTGTAACAATTATAAACATATATGTATCTAATAATAGAATATCAACTACATGAAATAAAACTTGACAGAAATGAAGGGAGAAATAGACAATTAAAAATAATACTCTAAGACTTTAATACTCTACTTTCAATAATGGGAGGAACAGTTAGAGAGAGGATCAAAAAAGGAACTTGGCTAACTTTATAAACCAACCAGACCTAACCAACATCTATAGAGCACTCCGCCAAACAAAATAAACATTCTTCTCAAGTGCACAGGAAACATTCTCCAAGAGAGATCATGTAGTCGGCCATAAAAAGAACTTCAATAAATTTAAAAGGATAGAAATATTACAAAATATGCTCTCTGACCTCAATGAAGTGAAATTAGAAATCAAATGAGGAAAATTATGAAAAAATACATTGAAATTATAAAATACATTCCTAAATAACCAATGGGTCAAAGAATAGTCAGAAAGGACATCAGGCAATACTTTAAAATAAATGAAAATGAAAACACAAAATATCAAACCTTATGGGATACAGCTATAACAGTGCTTAGAGGGAAATTTATAGCTATAAATACCTATATTAAGAAAAAAAATGGATATTTGTAAAAATCAATAATTTAACCTTGCATCCTAAGACACAAAAAGAGAGGAGGGACATCAGAAAAATGGAGGGCTAGGAGGTTCTGATAATTGTCTCCCCCAAAAAACAATAAACAACTACAACCAAAATAGTTCTGGGAAATCTCTGGATTGCAACAAAGAAGCAAAAACACTTGCAGATTTCAAAAACTGAGGATGGCCACATAGAAAGTAAAGAAGACATTTTACCCATTTCTTCCCTTTCCCCAGCCCCAAGAAATTAGGTGCTGGAAGGGATATATCCCACAAGAAAAAGGAGAGCAGGAGAACCCCAGCAAGCCCCATCACTGTAGGTGTTTGGAAACCTTTGCTCCAGAGTCTTCCCATACTCTTCCCCAGTGTTGATCCTAGCTGATTGAGCTACCTAGAATCCCCTTTGCCCTGCAACTACTTCTCCAGCCTACAGCTGTCACTGTAGTGAGATCTGCCTCCAGAGTCCCCAGATGCTGTCATGCCCCACTCACCAGAACTGGAATGCCTAAGCATCTCACCATATACAGGGCCAGAGCTACCACTACTCAGTACCCTATTCCATGCCCCAAGAAGTAGCTTTCAACTACTTACTGGGGTAGTCTCCTGAGTACCACCCTCTATCCTATGTCAGGGCCCTGAACTTTCAATGCTGGCAGTCCTGCCAGCTGTCCTGTGCTCTGCTCTCAGGGGTCCCAGGTCATACTCTGAACCATCACTGCAAGCAGCACTACCCCCACCTAAAGCGCTCATCATGTTAGGTTGCAACATGTAACTTTAATAAGGCATCATCAGGGACTGATGCTTCTGTCCTGTGACTCCCCTCTGGGGCTCGAGTTGGGATTTTGAGCCACTACCACAGGCTGTGTTGCTACTGCACCTTGGATCCTGGGCATAAGCCACTGATGCCCCTTGTTGTCCCAGGAGACTTGTTTCTGTGTTTTCCCTTTTTTCCCTCCCAGAGACACTGAAGGGAGCCCCACAACCCAGATCCTGGCTCCGGGAGATATCTGCACACACCCACACCGTAGATAGCAGTACCACTGCCTCAGAAAACACACTTGAGCCCCAGGACCCAGGGTGATAGTTTTGTGCACCCGATTCCAGGATCCTGGGTCAGCTATTCCTCTGAGGGCCAGCACACCAGAGTAAGTGCTAAGATGGGTAACCTAGACTAGAACTTTCAATCATAGGTGAAAAAGAACAGGAAGACTGCAAGAGCCTTCGCCTGCGAGGATCTCACTAGCCCTACCCGTCACTGCCACTCATAGAACCTCTGCGGTCTTCACCACAAAAGACCACCATAGTCTGGCTGATCTCAAGGTCAGCCAATGGAGTTGCACAGAGACTATGCCACTCTGATTTCCTAGAACTAAAACACTGCATCCCACCCCCTGGTGCCATCTTGTCAGGAGCATATAACAGTTGGAAATACATATGCACCCAGTAGAAGAGTGCCTAAATATATGAAACACTTGTTAAAAAAATCAGAGGGAAAAATAGACAGTGAAGCAATAATAGTAGGGGACTTCAATAACACACTTTTAGTAATGAGTAGATCATTCGGACAGAAAATCAATAAAAAAAATGGATGGGAATGACACTTGATACCAAATGAACCTAAGAAATATATACATAACACTCCATTCAAAAGTAGCAGAATACACGTCTTTCCAAGTGCACAGGAATATTCTCCAGGATAAATCATGTTAGGTCACAAAATAAGTCTTAATATATTTAAGAAAATTGAATTGAGTATCTTCTCTGATCACAGTGATATGAAACTAGAAATCAGTAACTGGAGGAAAAGCTGAAAAATTCACAAATATGTGGAAATTAAATAACACACTTCTTAACAATAAATAGAACAAAGAAGAAATCAAAATTTATCTTGAAACAAACAAAAGTGGAAAGACAATATATCAAAATCTATGGAATGAAACAAAAGCAGTTCTAAGAAGGAAGTTTATAGTTATAAAAGTCTACATTAAAAAGAAAGACCTAAAAAATAACATTACACCTCAAGGACTAGAAATAGAAGAAAAAATTAAGCCCAAAGTTAGCAGAAGGAATGAAATAATAAAGATCAGAGCAGAAATACATGACATAGAGACCAGAAAAACAATTTTAAAAGATCAATGTTTGACTAAAAGATCAATGAAAGATTAAAGTTTCATGAGTTTAATGCATCATGAATACACAAAAGCATCATATCACATTTTGGAAACTCCCAGACATCTGTCTGATTTTGATCCTGATTTTCATTCTTCATAACAAAACTAGAATTATAAGTAGCAGGAAAAAAAAATCAATGAAACTAAAAGTTATTCATTTTTTTGTTTTGTTTTGTTTTTTTCAGAGAGAGTGAGAGAGAGGGAAATAGGCCACAAGAAAGTCAGGAAGGGCAGAGGGAAAAGGAAAGAATCCACTAGGCAGGATCCTGGCCCAGTGCAGAGCCTGACCAGAGCCAAAATCAAAAGTCAGATACCCAATCACTGAAGCAACCAAATACCCCTTTAAAAGTTGGTTTTTTGAAAACACACTTAATATGAAAACCTTAAGCTAGACTAATAAAGAAAAAGAGAGAGATGACTCAAGTTAATACAATTATAAATGGAATAGGAGAAATTACAACTGATACCACAGAAATAAATAGGATCATTAAAGACTACTGTGAACAATTATATGCCAAAAAATTAGACATTTCAGAAGAAATGGATAAATTCTTAGGAACACATAACATACCAATACTAAGTCATGAAGAAATAGAACACCTGAGCAGAACCAATAGGAAGGAAGGAATTTGTATCAGTACTAAAAATCTCCCAACAAACAAAATGCCAGGATTAGATGACTTTAAAGGTGAATTCTACCAAACATTTAAATAAGAATTAGTAACAATCCTTCTCAAACTCTTCCAAACAATTGAAGAGGAAGGAACACTTCCAAATGCATTTTATAATGCTAGCATTCCCCTGACCCTAAAGTCAGGCAATGATTCTGACAAACATAGATGCAAAAATCCTAAACAAAATTCTAACAAGGTGAATTCAAGAACACATTAAAAGAATCACACACCATGATCAAGTGGGATTCAACCCTGGAATGCAAGGATAGCTCAATGGGATACACAACACTAACAGAATGAAGAATTATGTAATGGATTCAGCAGATGCACAAAAAGCATTTGACAAAATTCAACATCCTTTCATGATAAAAATTCTCAACAGATGGGGTATAGAAGAAATGTTCCTCAATATAAAAAAGACCATATTTGACAAGCCCACAAGCCCACAGTTAGCACATATTCAATGGTGGAAAGTTAAAAGATTTTCCTCAAAAAAAAAAAAAATTATTTCCTCTAAGATCAGGAGCAAGACAAGGATGCCCATTCTTACTGTTTCATTTAAACTAATACTGGAAGTCCCAGTCAGAGCAATTAGTCAATTAATTAATTAATTAAATTTTTTAAAAATATAAAATCCTAAAGACCCTACCCAATACTGTTAGAACTAAGACATGAATTCAGTAAATTTGCAGGATACAAAATCAGTGTATATGAGCTGCAACTTCTATACACTAATAAGGAACTACCTGAAACAGAAATAGAAAAAAAAAAAAACAGTCCCATTTATAAAGCATCAAAAACAATAAAACACATAGAAATAAATTTAACCAAGGAATTTAAAGAATGTACTCTAAAAATGATAAGACACCAATGAAAGAGATTGAGGAAGACATAGATAAATAGAAAGATATCCCATATTCTTGGATTAGAAGAATATCATTAAAATAGCTATACTACCCAAAGTGATCTCCAAATTCAATGTAATCTCAATCAAAATTCCAATGGTATTTTTCACAAAAATAGAAAAAAATAATCCTAAAATAGGTATGGAAACACAAAAGACTCCAAATAGCCAAGGTTAATTCTGAGATAGAAAAAAGCTGAAGGCATCACTTTTGTTTATTTCAAGCTATATTACAAAGCTGTAGTAATCAAAGCAGCATGATAATGGCCTAAAAATAGGAACATAGGTAGATGAAACATAATAGAGAGCCCAGGCATAAACCCACACATAGATAGTCAATTAATTTTGACAAGGGTGTGAAGACCACACATGAGGAAAAGACAGTATCTTCAATTAATGGTCTTGGGAAAACTGGTATCCACATGCAAAGAGTGAAACTGGAACCCTAACCTACACCACTCACATAAATAAACTCAAAATCTATCATAGACTTAAATGTAATACTTGAAACTGTAGAGCTCCTGGAAGAACACGATAAAACAGATCTTTGACATTGGTTTTGGCAATGATTTCTTGGATAAAACATCAAAAACACGGCAAACAAAAACTAAAATCAGGATTTGGGACTACATTAAACTAAAGAGCTTCCACACAACAAAGGAAACCATCAATAAACTGAAAACTTACAAAATGGAAAAAAATATTCACAAAGCAAATACCTGATAAGGTGTTAATACCAAAATATATAAAGAACTCATACAACTCAATATCAGGGAGAAAAACTCAAATAATCCCATTTTAAAATATGCGAAGGACCTGAAAACATTTTTCCAAAGAAAACATACAAAATGACTAGTAGGTATATAAAAAGCTGCTCAACATTAATCATCAGCGAGATGCAAATCAAAACCACACCTGTTAGAATGGCTGTTATCGGGGCACCTGGGTGGCTCAGTGGGTTGGGCCTCTGCCTTCAGCTCAGGTCATGATCTCAGGGTCCTGGGATCAAGCTCTGCATTGGGCTCTCTGCTCAGTGAGGATCCTGTCTTCCAACCCCCCTCTCTCTCTGCCTGCCTCTCTGACTACTTGTGATCTCTGTCCACCAAATAAATAAATAAAGTCTTAAAAAAAAAAAAAGCTGTCATTAAAAAGACCAGAGATAAATGTTGGTGAAGAGGTGGAATATAAGGAACCCTTGTACACTATTGGTTGGAAAGCAAAATGGTAGAACCGTTATGGAAAACAATATGGTGGTTCCTCAAAAACTTAAAAACTGAACTACTATATGATTCAGCAATCCCAGTCTTGGGTATATATGTAAAGCAATTGAAAATTGAAATCAGTATCTTGAAGAGATATTTGCACACTCATGTTCATTACAATATTTACAAAAGCCAGGATATATAAACAACATAAATGTCCTTCAAGAGATGAATGGATAAAGAAAATGTGGCATATATTTGCAACAGAATATTTCTCAGCCATAAAAAAAGGACACATTGCCATTTATTTTTTTTAAAGATTTTATTTATTTATTTGACAGACAGAGATCACAAGTAGGCAGAGAGGCAGGCAGAGAGAGAAGGGGAAGCAGGGTCCCTGCCGAGCAGAGAGCCCGATGTGGGGCTCGATCCCAGGACCCTGGGATCATGACCTGAGCTGAAGGCAGAGGCTTTAACCCACTGAGCCACCCACGTGCCCCCGCATTGCCATTTATGACAACAAGGATAGAACTTCAGAGTACTATGCTGACTGAAATTAGACACGGAAAGACAAATACCATGTGATCTCAGTTACAGGTAGAATGTAAAAACACAACAAACAAAAAAAGACAAGCTCATATTACAGAAAACAGATTGATGATTCCCACAGGAAGAGGGTAGAGGACGGGTGAAATGGTTTATGGGGGACAAAGTTACTAACTTCCAGTTATAAAAAAAATTAATAATAAGGTTGTAATGTATGGCATGCTGCCTATAGTTCATACTACAGTAACATACATTTGAAAGGTAAGGAATTAAAAATTTTAAAGTTTTCATCAGAAGAAAAAAAGTTGTAATTATGTATGGTGACTGATGTAACTAGACTTATGGTTATCATTTTGCAAAATATACAAATATTGGAGGTGCCTGGGTGGCTCAGTGGGTTAAAGCCTCTGCCTTTGGCTCAGGTCATGATCCCAGAGTCCTGGGATCGAGCCCCGCATCAGGGTCTCTGCTCAGCAGGGAGCCTGCTTCCTCCTCTCTGCCTGCCTCTCTGCCTACTTGTGATCTCTGCCTGTCAAATAAATAAAATAAAATAAAATAAAATAAAATAAAGATAAAAAAAACTTAAAAAAAAACAAAATATACAAATATTGAATCATTATGCTGTACACGTGAAACACAGATAATGTTATATGTCAACTACACATCAATTTTTTAAAAGGGTGATAGTAAGATAAATCAGATAACAGGTGAACTGGACTAATTCTCAGAAAGACACAAACTACCAAAATTAAATCAAGAAGAAAGAGCAATATGAAATAAAAAATTCTCTCATGGAAAAGGTTTTTAAAAAAGATTCTCAGAATATCTTAACCATTTACCAGGTATGCACAGAGAGTTGTTGTGATGGAGATGTTTAGATCAAAATGTTCAGAGTGGGAAAGAGAACAGTGCCTCTCACCGAATTACTCCACACAGTGCAGCTGGTCTCCCCAAAACAAAGCAACCCTGTAGACTCAGTCATGTCCTTCATTTTGTCCATGTGATATAGTAAGAACTCCCATAGTAAGGAGCCCTCAATACTTAGGAGAGAAAGTTATCCTCTGCTAGGGTGAGCACACTGTCTAGTTGATAGACCTGTTGAGTAAAGGGAATAGAGAGATGCTTCTTTTCAGCTTCCAAGTGTCAGAAAGGATTCCTAGTCTTACATTTAAATTTATGTATAAGGAAATCTACCAGAACAAAAAAATTACAGATTTAGCAAATTTACTAGATGATGCTCAAGCGAGAGTAAGAAAGCTATAACAAACTGTAAAATACAGGACAGCTAAAAGTGAGCCCTCATGGTACCAATCTTGTTATAACTCCTTAATGTCATGTATCTTTATTCAGCTTCAGAAAAGAACAGGACTAACAATGGGTAATGAGACACAGTATTTGTCACTGATAAATTTGCTCAACAATACAGAATCCTATTCTTATACTTCAATTACCACATTGCTCTTGGCTCAGTAGTAATGTAAAAAAAAACATGGTTCAAATTATCAGCTCTCATGTTTACAAAATTGTGTAACACAAAACAAATTAGGGCTGATGTATCACATTTACCACTGGGTAAATGGTAATGGGGTGAAGGGAGAGGATGGTGCCGGTTAATTTAGCCCAGGCCCTGTAGGACTCCCTGGTCTGAAAAACACACTCGAGTCCTTATTGATGGTCAGCACATACTCATATGCTGGCCTCCAGGAGGGGACCATTACTGCCTAGACCCTGAGCTGGCAGCCAGCATGGTTCCCATCTCTGTTCAAGTGTGAGCCCTACCGGCCCAGCCCCCTGTTAATGCAGTCCTCAGCCTTCAAGCCCAGGCTCT
This sequence comes from Mellivora capensis, assembly GCA_004024625.1. Classification (NCBI taxonomy): domain Eukaryota; kingdom Metazoa; phylum Chordata; class Mammalia; order Carnivora; family Mustelidae; genus Mellivora; species Mellivora capensis. Next base: position 11,036 of record PISX010016789.1, on the reverse strand, counting down.
CAGATGTTGAGACAGTGGCCCTGAGTCTGTTTGCCCAAAGCTGAATGCACTCTCACTAACATACCAAATTCTCATTCTTCTTATTGTAATGGGTTTCCCTATTGTGTTTGGAAAGTTTTGCAATATAGTTGCAAATATATTGGATACACATGCCTAGAAAGCCTCCTGTAAAATATAGTGCTTAACTGAAAATTGCCTTCACAGTGGGAAGTACTAACCTACACTCCTTGGATGTCTTTACTTATAAAGCTTTTTGGAGGATCAACCGAAGTCTATGTTACTACCTAAAATTTACATTGAAAACCTCAGAGAAACTAGTAACACATTTGATGGTTGTAAGAAGGGAGGAGCTGTCTGGGCATAGGAAGTAGTTATTAGACCAGGTTTGTAGTTGAAGGGTAAGGACGGTGACGTAATTCTTGCATAAACCACACTTAAATGAAACCATGACACACTGTTAAATACTTTTCTTTCCAGCTAACAAGGCAAGAGAGGGAAGGAAGCACCATTTGTCTCCGGCAGACTAAACTGTCAAGAAGGCATACCCAAACCTGCGGTGGCAGCAGAGATGGGGGGGGAGAAATTCCATTTCCATTTCAGTTCAGTGAAAGTGCTGTGTGTGGAACACTCGTTTTTGGAGCAGTGTGCAGAATTTCTGAAGTTACTGCCCATGCTGTCCCCACTGAGTCTCTTCTCTGCCTTTCTTTCTCTCCCACAGGATTTCAGGTGCCCCTGGGGGATCATGGTCACAAAGTTTCCCACTTTGGAATCCTTCTATGTATCTTAGTCATTTGTATTTCTCATTTCCCTCCAACATGTTCTTTTTTTACCCACTCACTACATGGAACTAAAATAATTGCTACTTTGTACCTCACACATAAAGAGGAAAAACATGAACCCTCTCTAAATGCAACGATGCCTTAAATTTAGAGCCCATGAACTGCAGTAATCAAGTGAGCAGAGACAGAAGAGCACTTCTGAGGTTCACATGCTTTCCCTGCAAGAGGAAACTTTCAGAAGAAATGCCCAGTCTGTCGAACGTACAGCAACTTTCATGTTGGAACCTCTGGGATCCGGGGAAGCCTTGACTCTTTGGCTGAATTTTACAATGGTCTCAGCACAGGAACACTTGTTTGGTTTTTGATGAAGCTGGAAAGTTTTTAGCCTCAGAGTGTTTGAACCTGTAAGGTTTCTAGTTGACTGATAACATTTCAGAATCTTCAGCTGAGCACGGATATGTCCCAAGTGTGTCATCTCTTTAAATAACCCTAGGTAAATGACACAGGCACACATGAACAAAATACTGTGTCAGTTATGAGAAACAGAGATGAGGAACAGCTCTTCTCTACCCAAAATGTGTCCACAAGGAACAGGTACACAACTCTCCACCTCAGGCTTATCCTGGTGAAACACTGCCAGGTGGAGGCAATTGAAGGTGTAAGGATTTGGTCAGAGGACCAAGCAAGTCTTTTTTTAGCATAATTATGTGGTCTCCTGCCTGTGATGGCAAGTGTGGCATAAATGCCCTTCTGGGTCACAGTGTAGAGCAGCCACCCCTCTAGCACGTCACCCTGAGGTTAGACCGTCTGAGTTTGAATTCTGGCTTCACCTCCTCCTAATGGTGTGGCCTGGGGCAAGTGTCCACTTCCTCCTTGCTCCAATTTCCAAGCTGGTAAAATAGGAAAGGGAGGTAATAATAATATACCTACCTTGTGACGTCATGAAGATGGTTAATATACTACAAGCACTCAGAACAGTGTCTGGCATATAAAAATTACTCAGTAAATATTAGCTGTTGTTATTATTATTATTAATTATCATTATCATCATGTCTAGAGGGTAACCTGGCAATCTGTCTTTGTTCTCTCACTAGCCTGTTTGGTTGGGATACAGGTCATCGGGGAGGGGGGTGAGGAGTCTCACTGTCAAAAGCCAAAAAAAAGCCTGGCTATCTTTATCTTAAGTGGGGGAGGGGAGGAGAGAAGGAATAGGAGGGATCAACCATTCATACTTTAGGTTCTGCTCTCTCCTTACTCACCTCCAGGAAACTAACCACCAATAAAACATCTAGGCATCTTCCCCCCTTCCTGATTTCCTTTCCACCATTGACAGGTCCCAGAATGTGTTGCTTGACTCTGAAACTGCAGAAATCAGGTTCACACCTGATTGATTCAGGTCAAACATATAGTTGATTTGGGGATTTATTGGCTGTTTGGTGAGCACAGCACATCCCGAAACTGAGCAGACATAAATAAATGAAGTATCTTCTGCATTTCTAGAAGTGCAAATACTTTAAGAGGTTGATATTTATAGCTGTCATTTCCCTTCAGACCTATGGTTGTGAGCCCAACCTTGGTTTAAGTGCAACACTTGGTTGTGACCTAGATCAGAGGGATAATACATATTCCTCCATCTGACTGCTGAGCCCTTCGCTCCTCTTTGCATGTGGAACATTTTTCTCCACAGAGAAGCAGAGCACTCTGAAGGACATTCCCATATTTGACGTCCTATCACATTTCTTCACCCAAATCTGCAACTCCACAACCCAGTTCCCTCTAGCCAGGCTGTGGTGACAGTCTTTGGGGAAGTTGGGTGTAAGTGAAACCAAAATAAGACATTGGGTACATTCTTCTCAGGCCAATTAAAACCATATGGGATTCAGCATCATTGGTCTCTGGCAGACAAGGCCATGAAAGAGTCTAAGAAAAACATATGTAGATATATGAGAAGAAAAAGTATCCATTAACAAGAATAAAAACAACAAAACCCCAAAATATTAAGTCATATATTTACCAAGGGATATAAAGACTCATCGGAGAAAACATTACAAAATGTTTCTGAGGACACCAAAGATGAAAAAGTGGGGCAGAACATAATGTTTAGTGAGGAATATAAGCTATGGATTTAGTGCGGTTTCCATCAAGATCTACACGACATTCTAAATATTAATAATGTGTTTCCAAAAGTCAGTATTCAAAGGACTCATAAATAAATGTGTGTGTGAGTGGGTGTGTGGGTATATGTATTTCTGACACTATACTGAGTCATTTTTAAAAAATAATTAGCTTTTGCTTCCACTTTATTGCTTAATTTATATAAATACTGTTTCTTGGGATGCCTGGGTGGCTCAGTAGTTAAGCATCTGCTTTCGGCTCAGGTCAAGATCCAGGGGTCCTGGGATCCAGCCCCAGGTCAGGCTCCCTGCTGAGGGTAAAAGGCAATTTAGCCCAACCCCCCAGGAACCTGTGAGTCTACTTTAACATTTAAAATTTCCTTTGGAAATTTCTTTTATCTCTACCCCCCCCCCCAAGATATATGTTAGCAATCGTCTTCCAAGCATAGGGCCCACTGACACAAAACTGAAGGGTCTCATAACTGACTTCTTAGGAAAGAATAATAAATGACATTTTCCTAACAATAGTTAGTGCCCTCAGGGTCCTGGAAACCTTGTTTCTAAAATACTTTGGAGGTTCCTTTTGTCCCCTAAGCCCTTGTCCACTTGAAAGTATATAATCACCACCCACCCCTCACAACCACAGTGCAGTTCTTTCTATCCACAGGTCCTGTCCCTGTGCTTTAATAAAACCAGCTTTTTGCACTGAAAATGTCTCAAGAATTCTTTCTTGGCTGTCAGCTCCAAACCCCAACATTTCCACATCAATATGCTTAACTTTTCCTCATTCCATAAAGACACACTGCATTGCTACCCCCTTTTGCTTTAGTGAGTCTGTAGCTTTCTAGAGCTATGATTCCCCCAAGTGATATTTGGCAATGTCTGGAGATACTTTGTATTGTCACAACTAGGAAGTATGCTACAGACATCTATCAGGTATTATGAGGGAACAGAAGGCTGGTTGAGGAAGTTGACACCCTCCAACCTTCTCCCACCCCCACTCCTGGGTGGGACATACCGGACATTCTTTAGGAATATCCCACCCATCTTAATGTTAATACCTTACTAGAGGGCAAAATGACCTTGACAATGGCAAGGCCTCTGGTAACTGGTATCTTGGAGGTCCTCTTTAGCTTATGAAAGTTCTATTGAAACCTCTCTTTTCCTTACCTCCCCCCAACTCCATGGTACATAACCTGCCACTCCTCATAACCCCGGGTCAGCAGCTCTTTCTGCCCATGGGTCCTGTCCCCATGCTTTAATAAACCACCATTTTGCACCAAAGATGTCTGAAGAATTCTTTCTTGGTCATCGGCTCCAGACCTCAACCCACTGAACCTCACCTAGATTCTAAAACTTCATCAGGCAGAAGGCAGGGATGCCTCCAAACATCCTACAATGCACATGAAAGACCCTAGAAAAGAGAATTATCCAAGTAACTTACAAAAGGTTCAAACATACAATTATAAAATAAATAAATCATGGGATATAATGTATAGCGTGATGACTATAGTTAATCACTTATTAACTGTCAAGAGTGAACTTATTACTATCAATAGTTAACTATAGCTAAAATTAAATCTTCTTATAACTTGTGGCCCATTGACAAATACTGGAGACAGGCAGAATTAAAACAACTAATGTTTTAATTCCTCCAGAAACCCTCAGTCTTAATGTTAATGTCTTCCTAGAGGAAAAAACAACACTAGTTTGATAATAGGCCTCTAGGATCTGATAAGTCTTCTTCAGCATATGAAAATCCTTTTGAAAACTTCCCTTGTCGTTAACTCCCGAAGTATATAACTCCACAGTATATAATCATTCACCCCTCACACTTACCATGCAGCAATTTCTGCCCAGGGATCCTAACCGCTGTTACAATAAAAACACTTTTTTGCACCAAAAATGTCTCAAGAATTCTTTCTTAGCCATTGGGTCCCAAATCTTACTTACTTCACACCACATCATTATAACAAATATATTGATATTATCAATATTATCAATAGTTAACTATTAATAGTTAGCAAATAAATGTATATTTGAAAATCGCTAAAAGAATGAATCTTAAGAATTCTCAGCCCAAGAAAAAAAAAGTATTACTATATATGGCGATGAATGTTAATTAGACATACTGTGGTGACCATTCCACAATATATACAATTATCAAGTCATTATATTGTACACCTGAAAGTAATATAATGTCATAGGTCAATTATATCTCAGTAAAACAAAACAAAACAAAACAAAATCCTAGTCAAAATACTGTGATTGAGAAACCTTTCAAAAAAAAAAAAAGAGGGTGCCGCCTGGCTGACTCAGTGGGTTAAAGCCTCTGCCTTTGGCTCAGGTCATGATCCCAGGGTCGTGGGATCGAGCCCCGCATCAACTCTCTGCTCAGCGGGGAGCCTGCTTCCCTTCCTCTCTCTGCCTACTTGTGATCTCTGTCTGTCAAATAAATAAAATCTTTAAAAAAAAAAAAAGAGGGTGGAAGAAAAGATAACTTTTCTATTTAATCTTCATTTATGCCATTTTGGGTGTTTTTCATAATCTTTGTATAAATCTAGGTTTCTGTGTAATATCATATTTCCACCACATGAAGAAATGGCATGTGTACTTTTATAAAGGAATGTAAAAATTCTGTGGACTTCAATATTCCTGCTTCTCAAAGGTAAGAATGAATGCATGACTCTCAAAAGCACAGGCTGAAAAAAGAGGCCTAAGGGGTTGTGGGTTCTTCCCCCTCCCCCTTATCCTCTCCTTAGAGCATAGTCTAAGCCCTCTCAAGTTCTACTGTCTCTCAGGTGCAAGACCAAGTTTCTCTTTTAATGAGATAGTGTTTTGTGCCTGCCTCAGGCTATCCATAAACAATGTTGTTGCACGACCAACCCCTGTGATTTTTAATAAGACGACAAGACTCCCTCAGCAAAAACCAACAGAAAACTTTGAAAGAGACAATGTTCATTACTTACAAATCCTGGAAAATGCACAGCAGCCTGGGGCCATACAGTGAGGTCACGGGTGGGGGTGGGGAGGAGCAAGTCTGGGTCCTGCATCATTGAGGCTGAATGAGGGGCAGGGTTTTGCAGATTCACTCTTTGATGATGAATTTAAAGCATGAAGGAAAACTAAGGCAAAGGAAGAGGGAAAAAGGAAGGGAGGGGGACTTAGTTATCCAAGTGAGCTCCTTCTCTAAAAGAAACAAAAAAATCAGAGTGGGACACTGGGCCCTTTACCTAGTCCTTAGGTTGGCAAAGTGTTTATTCAAGATAGCCTTTGAAGTGGATGCTTCTTTGAAGTGGATCCCTCAGCAATCAGGCTTAAGTAGGGCAATCTCATTGCAAAAAAGGAAAAGCAACTGCCAGGGTGTGTACTAGATAGTTTTAGAGAAATACTTCAGTAGGAATATTTTGTAATCAATTCTATTATTGTAAACACAATTTTATGAAGCACTTTTTGGTTTGAAGTGTTGTTTTTTTTTCAAAACTCCCAAATTGTATGCATATGTGGATTAGTTTTCCCTAATATTATCAGTTATTAGAACATTAGAATTCAACTTCTGTTATCCCTTGTATCTTTAAATTCTGGCTAAATCCCAATTTAAAACTTTCTAGGCAAAATGCTTTAAATATTTGTGTTGACATCTGGTTTCAAAAATGTAATTAACAATAAATAACTAAATTTAAAATTTTATTAAAATTTATTTGTCTTATTGACTAGTGATAAGTAAATTTTTCTCTATAATGAATTTTCATGATAGGTACATTAGGATTGGAGGGTTCCTGGAGAGAAAACCAATCACCACTGGACGTGAAGAACATCATCTGTCTCCAGGCAGTCAGTTCTATAACCCGATACTAAGGCTTCAGTTCAATTTAAACAAGCATTTGTTGACTACATGCTATAATTCTAGCACACAGTCCTCATCAAAAACCTATTCAGTTAAGCTGAAGCGTTCCCTTGAACTCTAGTGAAAGAAGATCTGGACTTGGAGGCAATTTTTCAAGTTTTTCAGCAGTTTAAAAGAGAAATCAACTAGTTGATACATATAGGAGTTTTGGTAGCAAAGACTAGGTGGGAGTGATACTAAAACAAAATAATTGTCTTTGCAAAGCCCATCTGTTCCATTAATGTGGTGCCTAGATGGGGTCTCTCTCTCAATCTGATGGGGCTCCAAATGTGGAGAAATGATAGGGTGGAAGCCAGTGGCACTGAAGGTAAAAGAATTCACCTGAGGCAGAACAAAGGAGAAAGAAGTTTATTGAATACACAAGAGAGGGTAAGACCCCAGAGGAGAGACTGTCTGTAAGGAGGCAGTGGGAGGGGGCTGTGTTTAAAGGGGGAAGACGAGGAGGTATGGCAACCTATGGAACTCTCCCTTTTTTGCTTACTTCTTGGATGTGAGTAGCCCATTGGTCAGTGATGGCCTGTGGATATTTTGAGGTGGGTCACCTGATGGACCTGTCTGTATTCCATCCCTCAAACCTGTTTGCCCAAAAGCAGCCTCTACAATTACCTTTGTCATATGAGAGGCCACATGACTGGATATCAGTACACAGGCCTTTGCAACAGAATGTGCTTGGTGACCATAAGAAGATCACTTATAATTCTCCCACTTCCTGTGCTGTCACCTGGAATCCCTAAAATGTTTTTTGAGAGAACAAATCAAAACATCTTGTGCATGTTGGAATTCAACTGTTCTTAGTTCACATCTCCTTTGAGAAAGTTATGGGGAGAAAGTAAAAGTATTTGAGTGGGTAGAATTCATGCCATATAAGGAAGCACCCCAACTCTCACATGCAAAACTCATTGCTCTATTATACCCAGAAGCCAGAGAACATTGTGCTACATTGCAAAATAGTCATAAGTTCTTTGCAGCTCATAGTATTAAGAACTGCAATGTTAACTCACCTCTTAAATTGACTTAGTACTGGGACTTGCTTTTACTAATAGAATGTAGTGGAACTGCTGGTGTGAGTCTAAATTCAGGCTGTGGAAGCCTGTAGCTTCTCTCTTGCACTAGGGAGACTTCCAGCACCTTGTGAATAAGTCTGAGCCCACCTGCTGGATGATGAGCCCACATGGAGAGGCCCGGCAGTCTGCGCTGACACAGTGGCTGCCACAGACCTGGGAGCACCTGAAAACAGAGGAGCTGGCCCAGAACAGAGTGCCCACGTGGGCTTGGCAATGATTAGGGAACAAAAGGCAAGCAGAGGACAAAGTAGAGGCTGACACCCCACAACCCCCTTCCCCACCAGATGGGATATATGTGACATTTTCATGCACTCCTGGCTGCCCTAAAGCTAAGGAAAGGAAAAACAACTTACAGAGACCACAATCCTGCAAGACCTAAGTCGCCCTCAGTTTACTTACAAATGCCTTAGCAATAGCTTCCAGAAGAGAATGTAAATACAATTAAATGTCCTTATACCCTGCAACTATTGACAGATACCTAAGTAGGCAGAGTGTAATGTTCCTCCAGGAAGTTCCCAACTATCTTCATGTTAATGCCTTCCAAGATGGAAAAACAACCTTAACTTGACAATGGCAAGGCCTTTGGTGTCCTGTGAGTCTTCTTTAACATATAAAAATCCTTTTGAAACCTCCCTTTTTCTTTTTCTTTTTTTTTAAAAGATTTTATTTATTTATTTGACAGATGGAGATCACAGAGAATCAGGCAGAGAGAGAAGGAAGCAGGCTCCCTGCTGAGCAGAGAGCCCGAGGGGCTGGATCCCAGGGTCCTGGGATCATGACCTGAGCTGAAGGCAGAGGCTTTAACTCACTGAGCCACCCAGGCGCCCCATGAAACCTCCCTTTTTCATTACATCCCCCAACCCCATAGTATATAATCAGCCACCCCTCAAACCCTGGGCAGCAGCTGTTTCTGCCCAGGGGTCCTGTCCCCCTGCTTTAATAAATCACCACTTTGCACCAAAGACTTCTCAAGAATTCTTTCTTTGTCCTCAGTTCCAGACTCCACCCTACCGAAACTCACCTGTGTCCCAAAACCCCATCAACTCCATTTACTCTCTTAAAGAATTATGAGAAAATTCTAAAACATTACTCAAATCATTACATTTTATAGTAGTTTGTGTATAGAAAAAACTGATGAGACAATATCCTTCACAAAAAAATTCAACTTCCTGGTGATCTCTTGGTGCTCCTGTGGCTCACAGGCTCTCCAAACCCATCCTGCCACAGGGAGAAAGTTCGATGAATCAGGGAAAAGCTATGGGCCATCCCTGGCCTAGCACCATTAATATTACTCAGTATAGAGTTACTATCATTTGTGCATATTGCCATGTGCCAGGCACTGGACCGTATTTAAACCTAATAATTTGTACTTATTTACAATTTCATCTCATCATATACTAACACCTAATGGTTTTCATCTCCTTTAATAGAAAAGTTAACTTAGGATCATATATTTTGAGTGACTTGCCCAAGGTGATACAGTGTGGAACACTTACTTATTTGATTACGAAGTCTGTCCTCTTCTTACTTCTGCTGCTCTGGACTCAGTTATGCTGTGAAGCATCTTTAACGTCTGCAAGATGGGAGAGGCTTTGGTTTGGCCTTTTTAGTAAAACTTCACCAACACAAAATAACTAGGGTTAGGACAGAGCAAAGGAGTTGAAAGTCAGAACCAAAGATTTTGAAAATACACAAGTCCCTAGAAAATGCTATAAATGTTAATTAGAACTAACCTACATTCTGTTGAAATAATTTCTTAGAGGGCTTCTAATGGTGTCAGTTATAATGACATGTTCCATTTATATTAATAACTTTAAGTTCAATCAGTGGAGGAAATTTGTGATTTTTGAAAAAGTTATTAGACAAAGTAATCTCCAAATTTTATTTCTACCATTAATTTATAAAAAAGGACCTTTCATTTTCCTTTCAGACAGTGGTAACAAATTAGTTCTTGTCAAAAATGATACACCATTCCTTTGAATCCACTACTAATCACTACCAAATTTACCTTATGTTAAAATTATGATCTGAAGACACAAATGACTAGAACACATTTCTTGGGTGACAGCAGGAGGAGGTGAGACAGAGTCGGGTTATAGACAGAGCTCATCTTCTCTTAGTTAATGACATGGACTTCTTGGACATCAACATTCCCCAGGACTCGAGATCTGAGACTAGACCTTCAACTTCCCATCCAAGATGCAATTCTGATCCACAGGGCTGACACTATTACTTCTCAATTTGTGTTGAATTTTCTCTAAAGATGATATTAATAGGTAAAGTTCTGAGTATCATCAAGAAAGTAATTTTTGCAAGGAAATATCAAAAGTTCAAAATAGCCAAAGTAAAACCAATGAATCGCTGAAGTCGTGATTAGTAAAAATTTATTTTTACTAATGCCACATGCCAAAAAGACAACACTGTCTTTTTGTGTGCAAACCAGAAGCCTTTAAACCAGAAAGTGGAAGGAGGCTCAGGGGTCTCTTGTTACCAAGTAGCTTATGTTATGAGAAAGCAGTGACTGCTTATTCTTCACAGTCATTGGCTACAATGGTACAGTTTTCAGTGGTTACCTCATATCAACCGTGGGAAACAGTTCAATGTTCTTTGCCATTTCCAAAGACATAAGCAAGAAATGATCCAATTCATTTAGCCTTGCAAAATAAGCTAAATAAGTTATAATCTATTATAACAAATAAGATTTGTTTGTATGAATAAACTGTTTTTGTCTGTTTAGGGTATTTTTGAGGCAAAGCTGCATTTATTTCTGATTTTAACAGTAGAAAACAGTTAAGTCTGGATCCAGGAAAAGTGTAGAAACATGTTATTTCCTGCACAGAAAGAAGAATGCCACATGGTAAATGAAGCATGCCTCAGTGGAACCTCAGAATCCCTCTTCATCCATAATGACACACACTTGGAGACTAAATCCACCCATAGGGTCAAATATCTATCCTAACTAGCTTAAGACTCTGTATTCTGAATCCACACAGGAAACTCCCAACCTCTACAAAGACTCATGGCTTCTACCCTTGTCACATTTCAGCTCTGCACTCATCAGCTGTGTGACCCTGAGCAAATTCCTCCACCTCTCTGAAACTCAATATCCTCCTTGAAAAGCCAGAATACTAGTGTACTACAGGTATAGTGGGAGCCCTAGGAATTTTTCATT
>PISX010016788.1:0-45152 GCA_004024625.1 Mellivora capensis | reverse complement strand
AGGAAATGACAGATGCTGGCGAGGATGTGGAGAAAGGGGAACCCTCCTACACTGTTGGTGGGAATGCAAGCTGGTGCAACCGCTCTGGAAAACAGCATGGAGGTTCCTCAAAAAGTTGAAAATAGAACTACCCTATGACCCAGCAATTGCACTACTGGGTATTTACCCTAAAGATACAAACGTAGTGATCCGAAGGGGCGCGTGCACCCGTATGTTTATAGCAGCAATGTCTACAATAGCCAAACTATGGAAAGAGCCTAGATGTCCATCAACAGATGAATGGATAAAGAAGATGTGGTATATATACACGATGGAATACTATGCAGCCATCAAAAGAAATGAAATCTTGCCATTTGCAACGACGTGGATGGAACTAGAGGGTATCATGCTTAGTGAAATCAGTCAATCAGAGAAAGACAACTATCATATGATATCCCTGATATGAGGAAGTGGAGAGGCAACATGGGGGACTAGGGGGGCAGAAAAAGAAGAAAAGAAACAAGATGGGATTGGGAGGGAGACAAACCATAAGTGACTCTTAATCTTACAAAACAAACTGAGGTTTGCTGGGGGGAGGGGGTTGGGAAAGGTGGGTGGGGTAATGGACATTGGGGAGGGTATGTGCTATGGTTAGTGCTGTGAAGTGTGTAAACCTGGCGATTCACAGACATGTACATGGGGATAAAAATTTGTTTATAAAAAAAAAAAATTATAAAAAAAATAAAAACAAAAACACACACAAAAAAACAAAAACAAAGCAAAAAGGTCCTTGTCAAACAAGGTTGCTTCCCTGCATGATTCCCTTCTGAAACCTCAGTCCTCTCATGCTTCTCCTGGTCATATGTGAGCAAAAAGTCCAGCCTTCCTGGAAGCCAGGAGGGTATTTGCCAGCATGTGTCACTTGCAGAGAACAAAGAAAGAACTTCACCCTCCACAAAAGCATCAGCCATTCTAGTTTAACATATGTCATTTTAAAAATGTCATTAAAATAGTATGTTTTATTCATAAAAATTAATCTTAAAGCTATAAAAGATAAAGAACTATGATCTTATTTTTAGAAAAGAAATAACACATACTTTTGTGGCAGAACGTAGATTAAAATCTCACTTTTATCATTCCCAACTGGGTTTTTAAAAAATATTTTTACTGTATCACAACAATATTTTCTCGGTGTACTATAGCATTATCTTTGTTTTTTTTTTTTTTTTCTTTTTGAGAGAGAGAATGCGCATACCTACAAGCACAGGGAGAGCAGAGCGAGAGAGAGAGAGAATCGTAAGCAGGCTCCATGCCTAGTGCGGAACCTGATGTGGGGCTCGATCTCATGACCCTGAGATCACGACCTGAGCTCATATCAAGAGTGGGACACTAAACCCATTGAGCTACCTAGGTGCCCCAAGGCATTATGTTTTTTAAAAATACGTATGTTGCTGGGCATGGGCAATAATATATTGTATAATTGAAAATGGAGACCTATGTTCAAAACTTTTGGAAAAAAGATAAAATAAAGTTATGTGGCTTTGTTAATGAAGGATTTTGCATAGCTTTTAATATGCTTGTATGAATTGTGTATCTCTAAGAGTAAGATATATAGTATGCAATACTTCTCAAACTGACAGGAGAGGACAGAGCCCCTTTTTTTGGTCACAGGTCACTTCTTTTAGATCTCACTTTGGGAAAGGATGCCTACATTTAGACTATTCCATGAATTCATTCATGCCTCCAAGTGGAACAGTTGTCAAAAAAAAAAAAAAAAAAAAAAAGCATGAGGAAGAAATATCAGATACTCAGCCTTCTTTTCAGAGAGATAAGGACACAAGAAAGTTGGACCAGTCCAAGCAGAGAGGGTAAAGAGAAAGGCATCTGAAGACAAACTTGGCCTATATTCAGTAACTGCTTGGAATCCTTTCTCAACTGTATATTTTAAGACACTTCAAGATTCAGTTTCAAACATCATTGTAAACCAATTAGACAGAAATTTAAGTTGCAAATAATTAAGTTACACCTGTTTCAGGTTAACTGTCATTCCTCTTTTCCTTAGTAGCTTTTAAGATTTTCTACTTAGTCTGGGTCCCAGTTTTGAAATTTCACTATAATGTAAAATCCTTAGCACACAGCTAACTTTTGATTGGAGAGTTAACCACTTTTTTTAATACTATAAAGCTTTTAGCTCCTATCTACTCTAATATGTTCTTTTCCTAGTTACTTCACTTCATTTTCTAGAACTCCAAGTAAAGATACTCCAGAGTCTCTCAGTTCTGTTTCCTATATCTTTCAACTGTTTTTTCTGAATTAATTCCTTGTACTATTTTCTATTAATATTCATTAATTCTATTATTCATTAATTCTATTAATATTCATTAATTCTTTCTTAGACTTTATTTAGTATAAAATTTATCTCATTATAAAATTTGATTTAATTTCCTCATTTTCTATTTCTAAGATTTCTGAGCACTTAAAAAATCTACCTTTTTTGGGACGCCTGGGTGGCTCAGTTGGTTGGACGACTGCCTTCGGCTCAGGTCATGATCCCGGAGACCCGGGATCGAGTCCCGCATCAGGCTCCCAGCTCCACGGTGAGTCTGCTTCTCCCTCTGACCTTCTCCTCGCCCATGCTCTCTCACTGCCTCTCTCTCAAATAAATAAATAAAAAATCTTAAAAAAAAATCTACCTTTTTTTTCACTCATGCTTTGTTTCACAGTATCTTGTGAACATGTTTTAATGGATGTAGTTCCTCCTGTTTTCTCCAAGCACTGCAATCATATTTATTTATAAATTTGCCATACTATCCTATAGCAGTTATTTCATCTGGAGTTTACTCTGTTGATTTTTTGGTTTTTTGGCAGTCATAGGATTAGGTTCAATTTATATTTCTGTATTTGTATTGTAGATTTATTTAGGTTTTTTTTTTCTTTCTTTCCCACCCTTTTCAGTGATCCTTTTCATCGTAGAGGCTCTGCAGCTGCACCTAACCAGTCCTACGGTTCCAGTTTAAGACCCAATACTGAGTCTTAAAATGGCAGTATAGATCTCCTTTCCCACGGAGAAGTCAAAGTTACAACTGCTTGTGCAGACACGACTAACATATTTGTTCAATTCCTGGTCAGGAGGCTGAGCTACAAACTTTGAAATACTTGATAAAACTTCTCTCAGCTCCCATTTCTCATGAATGAGGGAGCCCACCCAACCTTCAGATCTAGGTTCATATACATGGACGTTTTTCCTTCCCCTTCACCCACATGACTTGCCACTTCCTGTACACATACTCAGAAATCAGAACTTTAGCCCCACTTATTGTAGCATTTTTTTAAATCACCTTTTGGTTCACAGAGATATTTATGTTGTTTTTAATTAAGTTGTATTTTTCTTTTTAAAAGTTCTTTAATAGTAATTTCATACATTTGAGACAGAGGAAATTTACTGAAAGAAATTACACTGTCATATCTATTGAAAGACCTTAATTTTCAATTGTCACTCTTAGTATGCCTCATGCCTAAAAGTGGTTGGAAGCTGAAGGATCACCAAAATACACTAGAAGAATTTGAAGAAAGACAAAAAATATTAGCCTGATGGAGATAGATAATATAAGGCAATCACAAAAAAAAAAAAATAAACACCCTCATCATTATCTTCAGACATACTAAGAAAGAAATCCATGGTTAAAATAATTAAAGTTGAATATTTACTAGAACTAATAAGGAATTAATATCCAATATATATAAAGAACTTAGTTCAGTTGTCAAAAAAATCCAACTAAAAAACAGGCAGATGATCTGAACAGACATTTTTCCAAAGAAGACACAGATGGCCATCAAATACATGAAAAGATGCTCAGTGTCACAAATCATCAGGGAAATGCAAATCAATACCACAATGGGACATTGCTTCATATCTATCAAAATGGCTATTCTCAAAATGACAAGAAATAAGTGTTGGTGAGGATGTGGAGAAAAGGGAACCTTCATACACTGTTGATGGGAATGCAAAATGGTGCAGCCACTATGGAAAAACAGTACAGAGAATCCTCAAAAAATTAAAAATAGAACTACCATACAATCCAGCAATTCTACTTCTGGGTATTTATCTGAAGAAAATGAAAACACTAATTCAAAAAGGTATATGCACACCTATGTTTACTGTACCATTATTTACAACAGCCAAATATGATAGCAACCTAAATGTCCATTGATAGATGAATGGATAAAGAACATGTATATATCATAAAAAGAATGAAATCTTGCCATCTGTGACAAAATAGATAGAGCTAGAGGATATTATGCTAAATGAAATACATTGGACAGAGAAAGACAAATACATAATTTTTACTTATATATGGTGTCTAAAAACAAACAAATGAACAAACAAAATAAAACAGAAATATACTCACAGATATGGAGAACAATCTGGTGGTTGCCAGAAGAGAGGAGGGTGAGCGAATGGGCAAAACACAGGAAGGGGATTAAAAGGCACAAACTTCCAGTTATAAAATAAAACAGGGAGATGCAATGTACAACATAGGGTATATAGTTAATAATATTGTAACAATTTTGTATGCTGACAGATGGTAGCTACATTTATGGTGGTGATCACTTTATAATGTATATAAATGTTGAGTCAGTATGTTGTACACCTGAAACTAATACAATATTGTATATCAACAGTACTTCAATTAAAATAGATAGATAAAACAAAATTTAAAATAATAACAAGTTTTTGCAAAAGTAAAATGTTATTTTTTTAGAAACAAAGTGAAGTTGGAAGATAAAGTCAAATTTTCCATAAAGTGTAACACAGAAACAGTGGAAATGAAAACTGTAAGAAAAAAGGCAAAAGATTTACATAATTGATCCAGAGCCTAAACAGCAGATTTGGTCCAGAGCATAGTGAAGTATAAGAATAAGAAATAACAGGCTCCTGGGTGGCTCAGTGGGTTGAGTCTCTGCCTTCGGGTCAGGTCATGATCTCAGGGTCCTGGGATAGAGCCTCACATCAGGCTCTCTGCTCAGTGGGGAGCCTGCTTCTCCCTCTCTCTCTCTGCCTGCCTCTCTGCCTACTTGTGATCTCTGTCAAATAAATAAATAAAATTAAAAAAAAAAAGAAATAGTTATATCAGAGAAGTAATAACAGGTAATTTTTTAAAAATTTAAGGGTATAGAACTCTGCATTGCAAGAAGAATGTCCATCTGGTGCTCAGCATAATGAAA
This sequence comes from Mellivora capensis, assembly GCA_004024625.1. Taxonomy (NCBI): domain Eukaryota; kingdom Metazoa; phylum Chordata; class Mammalia; order Carnivora; family Mustelidae; genus Mellivora; species Mellivora capensis. The sequence goes on along the minus strand of PISX010016788.1, from coordinate 39,947 downwards.
AATAATATAATCACCCTATGACAAATCATCATGATGTTTCAGAGCAGGGAGCATAGATAGAATTATTAGTTATATGTAATGTAATAATTCACATGGATTATATTTTCAAAAAAGCAAGAATGAATGCTAGAAATTAATATCTTCAGAAATCTGAATAAATATTATTTTCAATCCAGAATTAAGTAGCCAGCCAAGCTATCAATTAAATATGAGGACAAAATAAAAACAAACAAGGTTCTGGAAAAAAAATTACCTACCAGTCACTATTATGTGAGAAGCAATATAAAGATGTGCTCTGGAAATACACAGTCAGCCAACCAGGAAAAATTAAGACACCATATCCAAGAACAAATGTAATCATACCAGGAACGAATTTAAGAGAATTCCTTGGATTATAATGAAAAAACATTCTTAGAGATAGGGTGTAAGTCTAGATGGTAGTCAGAAGATAGAGAGGTCTGGTAGGGAAGTTTTCATGGAATAGAGAGATAACAGAATATAAGATATGGTAGAAGGTTTAGGAAAAAAATAGGATTTGTGTTTACTGGACAGAGCAAGAGAGTAAAGGAATGGCAAATAGAAAGCTGATGGAAAGTAAACTGCTGTAAATAAAGAGAGGGCAATAACAATATATTATTAGACTCTATAGTGAACACTATTAGCATAAATATCATCATGTTAATATAACTATTATTTTAACTAACAGACTTACTATTTTTGATGTATGTGGGAGATGAGATGCAGATGTTGTATGAGGAATAATGTCTAAAATCAATACAAGATATATAGGACAATATGCATTATATTTACAGACATGGAGGTAATTGCCAGAAGACACAGCAAGAGTGGTTGTAGAGGGAATGTACTGGGGCATGAGATTGCCATTAATAACTATCTGGTTTTTTAAACTATGTGTATGCATTATGTAGATAAATGCAAAGAGCTCAGTTTTTCTCTCTTTCTTGTAGAAAGCTTTTTATGATCCAGTTCACTAAGTATCTCCTGAGTCAACCAAAAAAAAAAAAAAAAAGAAGATGATGGGCAACCATTTTCTATTTCTTCCAAGAATGGTACATAAGTAGCACCATTTTAGATGCATGGGAGATTTAGCACATTCACTGGATACCTTAGGTCATCAGGACTGGATCTGTCTTGCTGAATAGGTGGAGAAAGTTGGCGCTTGGGATTTGTTAACACTTAATTCATTGTTGCAATCGTCTCTGCAGTGTCTCCCTTATATCCACTGTATCTCTATCACTCTGCTCATACAAAAACTTTCTAATTCTTTACTCCAAAGCCTTTTCTTTCTCTCCAGTTTTCCTCAAAGAGGAACTCTATCTTATTTACTACTGTATTTCTAGTGCCGAAACTTTGGTATTTAATATGCGATCAGTAGACCTTGGTTTAAGAGTGTTAATTAATCCATGGATATGTATTTTGAAAGACGGAACTGTGTCCGCCCACACGGTGGACAATTTAAAAAGCCAAGTCTCCAGCTTACCTATTCACCAGCTCGTTGCACTTGGAAAAGTTGTTTAAACTCTCTGAGGCTTGTGTTTTCACTTACTCAGTGGTGATAATGCTAGCTAAACATCTCATGGGACTGTCGCTAATATCTGGAGGGAAGATGAAGGTGGTAATATGGAGTAACAATCTATACATGTGAAGGGATTGCATGAGTGATGTTATAATGATTATCCAGCACTTAGGAGGTGAAAGCGAAGGAAATCTTTCAGGTCTTATAGTCCTTCCTGAACATCGAGGCTGGTCTTTCAAATCTAGCAAAATGGTTAAGTTAGCAAAGATGGTCAGTACCAACCACAACCCTCAACATGGAAGGCTCAATAAAGTAAGGGGGGGAGGTAGAATAAATAAGGTAAGTCTGGGTACTGGAATGAATTTAAATGATGTCACTTTATAAAGAAATTCATAAGAGGGTTTCCTGTCCATGGGCTCTGCATGTGCTGAATATACACTGCAGTCTTCAGATTTATTGACAAGATATCAGCAAACGGTGAGCTGCCGACAGATCTAATAAAAGTTGGACAACCCTGTGCACAAATAGCTCCCACTGCAGGCCAGCAAAATGAATAATATCTCCGTGAGTGTGCATGTGTGTGTGTTGTGTAAACAAACTTTACCCCAAATAATTCTCTAAAATCTGCTCATCTACTCACTCTCCCCCCTCGCCATCGGGAAATGAGAATTGAAAATATTTAAATACTGGCAGAGGGATGGGATCTGGGCGGCAAACCAATATTCTCCATTAAAGTCCGAGATTTAAAGATCCATTTATCAAAACCTTTGGTGTGTGCCCAAGTCTTCCTGAATTAATGCATGCATGCATATGAAAATCAATGTTTCCTGCCCATATAAACACTGCAGCTCTGAATCAATCTCTCAAAGCCGAAGAGGGTTAAATATTTAAACAAGCTATGTATTGAAATACATTTTTAATGCTGTGAAGTCATTCTGATGAAAGATTACTCAGGAGCCTTCATTACTGAGTGTAGAGAGTAATGTGGTATTATCAGAACAGATGGCCCAGCTGTCTGTGGGCTCTGGCCCCCCTCAGGGTAGATTCAAATACTACTCCTAGAGTCAGCTGTTGGTAGCCAGTGGCCTGAATGGATGGCTGCCTGCACGCCACACATCCCTACATGACAGCCATGCTGGCTGCTGTCTCCGAGAACATTTCCTTAAGGAGTCAAATGCTGCTTTGATTTGATTTGATTTCATTTCATTTGATTTCTTTGTAAGCACTTCATGTTTCTGCTGTTTGTTTCAAGCAGAAGCTGTTGTTCAAGAATCCAGAGTGGACAAGCTGACCATTCCACTGCTGGTCATCTGACTACTGCTGGGTTACTATTAAAAGTCTGCATCGGGTGTGACTTAAGGCTACCAGGCTACCCTATTTTCTTACTGGTTTCTGATCAGGTATTATAGTAAATAGAAAGCCCACCTCATTGCACTTAAATTCAAAAGTCCTGAGCTATGATGCTTTTTTCCCCCTAGTTTACTAGCTGCTGACTTTTTGGGAAACTGCTGTGACCCCAGTTATTTTTATATGGGATCACAAATGTTCCTTTCCTTTATGGCTTTCTCTGACTAGACTTTAAGTCATAGAATTACAGAAAAGAATCATAGAGTGAATATCGGTGATTGAAAGAGGACTGGACTCAGAGCCATTTGAGGGATCTGGTCTCCAAATGTCTTTATAAATATTGCATCTCTAAAATAAGATGAACATTCCTCTTCTACCCACTTCTGTTGAAAATCTTGAGGAATCTGCTAAAATATTGAAAAACATACATTAGTTGTTAAAAATATATGTTTCCAATTGTGAGAGCTAGAGATGGGAAAACAGGAGAGGAGGAGGAGGGGTTTGAGGTGTGGCCAGTAGAGTCGCTACATTTCAGAGCACACAAGTAATTTATAACTGAAACTCTGTGCGGTCCCACCTAAGTCATATTAGTTAAGTGGCTGTTCATTCTTGCTCTCCAAGCCCTATATGTTGTGGAAAGGAGCCTGTCATGAAAAGCAACCATCTGAGGCTAAATTGATTTCAGTACCAATCAGGTCAGAGCTAGAAGCCACATGGGGTACAATGAGATAAATGATGAGCACACATTGTGATTTGCATCTAGATGATGAACAAAATTTAAAGGCAAATGAGATCACTGGCAAAAATCATTATATTCTTGGGTTAAATACTGACCCTCTTAGACATTTTTGAAATTTTCTAATAGTAAGTTGATGCTGGTATTGGTAATAGATATTCAATAAAAATGACACTTTCCCGGGATATAAAGTAAAAAACACAAACTATTCCAAGTAGCAAAAATTTTCTGTGGAAAAGCATGAAAAAGAAAAGTTGGAGAGGATTTAAAAGGAACACTTGGCAGCTCTTACATATAGCCTCCTTGTTACAACCCCACTAATTCGACAAGGATCAAATCATCAACTGTAAGAGGAATTGGAGCTAGACCTTTTGAATCACAGACTGATAGCTGCCATTTTCATTAGGTAAAGCCTGTCATTCCCTCTGCTTGCTTATTAGCTGTGGAAGCTGATGGCTAGATATGTACATCAGGGGCAGGCAGGTGCCAAGCCCCACAGCCCTGCACTAGTTTGGCATGTTCAGGGTCCCCAGTTTCATTATTTCTTTTTTCTACAGACTAAGTAGTTTCTACATCCTGCTTATTAATTTCACTTCTACTCATGAGGCATTACAGCTATACCACTGCATCCAACAATATGTCCCTACTCGCAATGTCACACCAATTCATTCTGTACCCCTGTGACTCAGATGGTTGAACCACTTGCTTCCTAATCAAGTCAATGCTTCATTCTGAAATTATATAAGTCAAGATTCATGCATGGATTTGATCAATGGAGCTCAAGCCATGGACCCAATACATGAATCCACTGGAATATTCTACATAATTTCTTACTTCTTATGCTTCTGTTTTCTTAATTCCTTCTACCTGTAATATCTCTAAGCCACTATTGATATGGAATTTCTATATGCCACTATGCCCTGTACGGAATTTTCCCCACCTTCTCTGTCCCTAAGTAAGCTTTGTGGCTTCCATGAAGCATTCCCTAGCCAAGCAGCCTACTGAGTTATTTTACTCATCAGAACTATACTACCTCTGGACACCTGGGTGATGCAGTAGTTTGGATGTCCCACTCTTGGCTTCTGCTTGATCATGATCTCATGGGTCATGGTATGGAGCCCGCAGTGGGGCTCTGTGTTCAGTGGGGAGTCTGCTGCTTGGGATTCTCTCCCTCTTCTTCTGACCCTCCCCCAACTCAAACACATGTGCACACACTTGTGCTCTCTCTCTCTCTCAAAATAAATAAATAAATGAATCTAAAAAAAAAAAGAATTACACTACCTCATGATCTTTGAAATACTCCTTTGTCACATAAAATACATATCACACTAATAGCTATGTATTGGAGACTCACCAGTGAATTATCCATAGTCCCTATCTTCTGCCACCTAACTAGTCTGTGTGACTTTGAGGAAATGATTAATCTCTCTCATCTATCAGGGAATAATGCCTCCTCCACAAATTATTGTGAGGACAAAATAAGACTGTGTGTAAAATTCCTTTGTAAATTTTAAGGAGCAACATAAACATAAGGCATTGTTTTTATTACGTCTACTTCCAATCATATCACCTCTCAATCATTTGTCTTGGTGTACAAAGATCAAGATATTTTTGTTGGTTTTAGCAGAGTGATTTGCACATAAAGATTGAATTGGTTGATTCATTTTTGCCTTCAGATTCATGATCCAAGGTCTAATAATATTTTAAAATCTTGGCATGACTGAAGTTTTGAGTTTCCTCTCCTTAGTCCTTGCAAGTTCAAATAGAGTTGGATGCCATCTATACGAGATTGTGGTCACTCAAATAGGGAAGCTAAGGGCACTGGGGTGAGGGGCTGTGTTCTCCATATAATCTCATTATACTTTGCTCCTAACTTTCTAGTTTAGCAAAGGCACCTTGGCCTGCTGTTTCACCAAGTTTTTATTTGATTTGACTGATTTTAAAGTCTACTAGTCTTATTTCGGTGTTAGAACTTTTAGTGAAAATATCTTCAGACACAAATAAAGCAGAAACCGTAAGATTGAAGAGTAAGTTTTGAATGTATAATTTTTAAAAATTTTTAATAAGTGTATTCATGTGAATTATTCTACATAACCTTTTGAGCATTCCCACAAATCAAAACATTTTAAAACTCATTTTTATAGATGAGAAATCCAAAAAACCTGGCTCTAAAATTACCTTTTCTACATTTTTTCTTCTTTATAACAACAATGTAAAATAAACCTAATGTATCTGAAGAAGCGATTATAAAGTCAATTTTGCATATAGTCTATACAAAAGACCATACCCTGGGACAGAGGGCTGATCTAACTAGGTATGTGTGAGGAAAAGTAGTGGAAGGGGCTCTCTCACCCACAGTTACAAAGGGCACTGCCATCATATTTGCAGGCAAAATCAACACTTGAGAGTGCGCTCAAGGCAGCTGCTGGAAGAAGAAGTCTGAATGAATTGCTAGTAGAAGACACCAAACATCATGTCATGTTGGAAGACATCTACTGTAAGATATAAGAAGAACAAATATTTTATGAATGAAAAAGAAACAAAAATTGTCAATTATACTCTGACACAGTTTTCTTATTTTCTTATTTTCAGTTTATTTGAAAACATTCTTTTAGACTTATTTAAACATAGATTTTTATGAAAATTTATTTTCTCTAGAAAAGAAAGCATAGGTAATAAACACTGGTTTTGGAGGCTTCTGAGGCTATTCTAGGTCTGACTTTTCTCAATACTTCTCTATTAGGACATTAATGCTCATGCATTTGCAAACAATATTGTCCTCTGTGCCATGAAGAGAAGTGATGAGTCAGCATTACTTAAAGGGTGCTCTAGTATTGCCTCCAAAAAAAATTTTTTTTAACTACTGTAACTCATTCTATAAGTTATGATGGGTATGCTTACCCAATGATGATGTTGCGACAGACATCTAATAGTAATTACTGTTATTTTATGATCTCAGAGGTATAAAATGTGATGGGACAAATGTATTTTGTTTTCTACAAAAATATGGAAATAGGAAATGAATCTATAGCCAGGGATGGTGTAAAACAGGTTGTAAGTGGTGTAAAGCCAGGGGTTTAGTGGTCTACCAAGTTCTGCAGGCAATGGAGTTCATTCCTAGGATAGGTATGTGATTGGAAATGACTTTTCTGTGCCCCCTGGGGCTGATGCAATGGTGAGGATAAGAGATTAAGTTGAAAATGAATGGGTGCATTTAATAATCCAGAATTGGGATTGCCCCATTATTTAGACACTGGACCTCCACAATTTTAATATGCCTACTCACAAAACAATGAATATTGTACTGTATGTTATTAAGAGGTGAAAGCTCTAAATTAGGCATCAGTAATCCTGAGTGCCAGTCATGATCTGCCATTAATCTGTGAGACTTAACCTCACTGATCCTTATTTTTGTCATCTGAAAATGGAAAGAATCCCACTGGCCTCCCTTTCCTCATAGAGATTACTATTGGTTTCCACAGACAATCATGTAATGGTGACAACACACAAGGTATCAAGATAGGTCAACCTCACCTGTCTTTAACCATGATCCTTCAGCAGAGGGCCCTCATATTATACGTGAAGAATCTGAGACTAAGACAACAGCCCAGGTTGTTAGGTCAACAAAGCTCAACTCACTAGTAAATGTCAGAGATGGGATTAAAATCTAGACCTCCTGAATCAAGTTTAGTTTTCTTTTATTATATCACATAATAATTGGGAAAGGTTTCAACAACATGAAGGGCTATAGGGAATAATGAGTTAATAATATAGTCACTTTATCTATGGATTAAAGTGGAAGACTTTCTATCTCTAATATTTATGTAAAGTCTTGCTTCTGGGCACCTTGGTGGCTCAGTTGGTTAAGCGTCTCTGCCTTCGGCTTAAGTCATGATCTCAGGGTCCTGGGACTGAGTCCCACCTGTGGCTCCTTGCTCAGCAGAGAATCTGCTTCTCTGCCCCTATCCTGGCTCATGCTCTCTTTCTCTCAAATAAATAAATAAATAAAATCTTTTAAAAAAATAAAGTCTTGCTTCTTTTCCAGAATTTTACACAAATTCTGCTTCACTGCAGAATCTTATTTGGTGTGCTTAGATGTTTTTCCTTGTCTGCCTCACCTCTGCCATCACCACCACCATTGTCAAACTCAGATGCTGATTGTTTTTTGAGAAACTTGGACTAAATAGATAAAAAGTCAGTCCCAACAATGCCATGTTTAATAACACCTACAAGACAAAGAATGCATACACAAATAATCCAGCATGTACAAATGAACATTCACAGAGCTTTTATCATGAACTTGGCGCTGTGTTCTGTGATTTTAAATTTGTTAGCTCACACAATGCTTGCCATCTTGCTGATGAGAAAACTGAAGCTTGGCAAGGTTACCCAATTTATCTAAATTCACATATATAGGTATTTTAATCCACTGTTCATTCCATTCTTGCCATTTGATTCTTTACAAGAAGCATGGAAATGAAAGACAGTCAAATTTAAATTCCTATCCTAATACTATAAATTACTGTGTTCCCTTTGCCATGAAAGTTATCTTAAAATGGAATGCATCAGAATTTCAAGATGGCAAATGGGGAAGCAGGCTTTTTAAACTACTGACTACTTTACTTGTAATGAACACTAGCCTGGGTTTTCTGATCCTATGAGCATCTTCCCCAAGGAAAGAAGCTTATGAATACAATTTAAAACAAACAAACAGGGCACCTGGGTGGCTCAGTGGGTTAAAGCCTCTGCCTTCGGCTCAGGTCATGGATCTCAGGGTCCTGGGATCGAGCCCCGCATTGGGCTCTCTGCTCAGCAGGAAGCCTGCCTCCCCCTCTTTCTCTGCCTGCCTCTCTGCCTACCTGTGATCTCTGTCTGTCAAATAAATAAATAAAATCTTTAAGAAAAAAATAAAAAATAAAACAAACTAACTAACAATAACAATAAACACATCTTCAGAGACATGAACTCAGTTGTGAGAATTATAAGAGAAGTATCTGGAACACTGAAGCCAGTCTCCTCTGAAACTGTTCTTGGATGACAGGCTAGATAGTATTTTTTTTTAAATTTTAAATTTTTTTATCTTTTATAAACATATAATGTATTTTTATCCCCAGGGGGTACATGTCTGTGAATCGCCAGGTTTACACACTTCACAGCACTAACCATAGCACATACCCTCCCCAATGTCCATTACCCCACCCCCCTTTCCCGACCCTCCTCCCCCCAGATGACAGGCTAGATAGTCTTAATCCTATTTATATAGATTCTCCTTTCCATTGTGTGTGGTTTCCGCAGTCCCAGAGAAAGCTGTGCATCACACCGAAGCTACCATGTGCAAACTAGCCTTTTTGAAAAGTTGCTGGTATCACTCATTAACTATCCCAGAGGATACATGGATGCTTGAGTGAAGAGCTAACACTCTGCCTAGTCTGTTAACCACTAACTAACTACAGGCACAGCAGGGCACAACAAACGTGTGATCTTTGGGCTTAGATAATTGTGTATTTAGGCATTTGATAAGGCATTTGAAACCTAATGCAACACAAGGCTAGACTCCAGTGTGGCCTTGGAAGCTGAAAGGTAAGCCTTAAAAAAGTTCAGCAAAGACAAAATGACTGTGAACAGAAAGAAAAAAAATGGGTTCTTGAACGAAGTGAGAATTGACTTCACTTTTTATTTTAGATTCTTATTTTCATTGTCATTTCCATTATAAAAAAATCACTGCAAGGAAAGACCTTGGAGCTAAATTACCAGTATTTGGTAACCTCCCTAATCATATTAGGAACCTCTGTCTTCTCTGAGTTTCCCACATCCTTCCCATTTTCCTTTCCTTCCCAATGTATTCTTTGTTTTCTTTTCCTTCCTTCCTCCCTCTCTTCCCTTCCTTCCTCCTTCCTTCCTTCCTGTTTCTCTCTTTCTTTCTTTCTTTCTTTCTTTCTTTCCTTCTTTCTTTCTTTCTCCATCCATTAATCCCTGGCTTTTAATATTTCTTTCCCTCATATTTCTCCTTATCTTCAGGGCCTTTAACATATATCCCCCTATACCTTGTTTGTTTTTCTCATGACTGCTTTGTCTCCCTTTAGTCACATCTCTCTTTTATGATCCTGTATTGTCAGTTGTGAACTAATGAATGCATCTATTGAGATTCCTGAATTCAGGGGGAAAAATTCTGGGAATCCAAGGAACAACAGGCAACAAAGATCTTCATATATCCTTTGCCCAAACTGTGTAAGGGGAACCTCCAATATAAAAGGGCAATGTCTATAGAATTTAGGTATTAAAAGTGGAGGTCCTAGCACAAGGAGTAAATTGATAGCAGCTAATCTCAACTTTCACCTTGGGCTCATGCTTAGTTATTTTAAGGAAGGAAGAAAAGAATCCCTTCATATTGATTACCTACTATGTGCCAAGACTTGTCCTGGGCACTTTCAAACATTTAATTCTCCCAAGAGTCATCAAGGTGGATATTAGTATCACCCAATTATAGATGGGGAAACTGAAGCTCAAAGAGTTTAAGTCTATCACCCAAGGTCATGCAGCTGACAATAGCAGAGACTAGATTCTGCCTTTCTACCACTATTTCTAATGTCCTTTCTACCTTCTTTCCCACAAGGACCACTGCCACCAGACTATTGGGGAAGATCGCAATCCTAACAGTTGTCTCAGCCTTTTAGTAAAGCTTTGATGTCCTTTTGTTGTTTCAGGCAGGACCCTGGGTGCCATGCTGAGGAGAGGACAGCGACAGTTTCAGGCAGACCAGGAGGAGACAGGGCTGGGGGCTTGGTCACACAAGTGGGGGCTGGAAGGTACAGGAAGTTGGCAGGTCAGAGGCCAATTTCCAGGGAAGTCAGCTAGGCAGGTAGACATGAAAAGCCCAAACAGTCAGGGTCCAGAGACTCCGTGATCACAGAGGCAGCGACAATGGTTCTATTGAACGGGAGACATGAAGGCAAACAAAGATTCTAGGACAGGTACCTCTTTTGTTGCCTGCTGAGTGTGAGCAGCTTTGGATCCTAGGTGTTAAAGAAAGTTAGAAGGATCTCAGATACCCGCAGGAAAACTGTGCCCCTTATGGAACATAAAACAGAGATGTGGAAATTGTTTTACTGAGGTTAGTGCAGCAAAATGACTAACTTTATATTGGATGATGCATCTGAGACTTGGAATTAAAATGTGAATAGATGCGCCTTTTACATTACTCACATTTCATTGTGTCTCAGAAATCTCTAGAGACAATGAAGTTTTTGGCCTCCAGCTTCATTATTTTATACTCCTCCCTTCTACCTATGACCTGATGTTAACTATCACCCCTTTATTCTCGAACCTGCTTCCAACCCTTGTGAAAACCTGCTCTCTGATTATACTTAGTGGAGAATAACTACGGGAGCAGAGTAGGGCACATTTCTTTCCTAGGGGAACTGATTTACTCAGATGGAAGCCATGGGAAGTTCAGCTAGAAAGACTCTTTGAGCAAGGCAGGGCTCTCTGGATCCCCTCATCTCCCAAGAAGTGAGTGAGCAGGTGGCTATTCCACCTACACATAAGGTCAGTCCTGACAGCAGTCAGTTTTTTCATGTGTCCTGGAACCATTTTCTCAGAGTGACATTGACATATGTCCCCATAAATAAATTAGCAAACCCATCTTGGCTGACATGTTTGGCAGGAACAAGAAGTTCATGTGCCAGTGTGTGGGTTAATTCCCGTGCCCGTTCCACTGGGAGAGATCAAGTGTATCAATGTGTGTTCATATCACAAGCACTAGGATCACAGAAAGCTTTTCTTTTCTTCTTTTTCGTGGTTTTCACAGAAATACGTTTTGATTTATCTATATAAAAGATGCATGTGAGAAGTTATTAAACTAACAGAGGAGTGGTAGAAAGACAGGAGGACAGATGAGGCAGAAATAGCACGTTACAATTTATAAAAATAGAAATAGGGACCTCACACCGCTTACCCCCTAATTCTCACTGTGCAAGGTAGATATTTATGTTCTCTATCTTGAAAAGTGACTACTGCTAAATCTCCATAAGAAATGAAGCTATGAAAACAGGTAAATGATGTCTGGTCCCTTCAACCATGTTACCTCTGAAAGAGCAGTATCTGCTCAAATATGCCTTTGCCTGCCCATATAATTCAATTAAAGTTTAGAGAACCTCAGAGGTGCTAAATTCCTATAATAGGCATTCCATGGGATAAGAAAAAAATAAGCCGACAAAATTCCTGTTACAAATGGTTAACTGGGAGAAGCAATTACAGAAACAAACATAGCGAGTTTGTTCAATAAATATTGACTGAGCACTTGAAATGCACCAGGTCCATGCTAGACACAGCCTGATTCATGCCCATCCTGCAGGTGAGCAGCGGCTCTCATCCAGATAACAGAATATTTACCACAGATGTTAGTTCCCTTCACTGGGTCAAAATATTTAGAATAATACATGGAACATTTTATCCATTCATCTATTTACTAGTTTATTTATATATTTACTGTTCACTTATTAGGTGCCATATACTGTTCTAGAGATATAGGAGTGAACAAGAGATGGTGCCCCTGCCCTCATGGAATGTGCAGTCTACTCATCCTCAGTTTCTTATAGAGACAACACAATGTTCGTTTGAAAGCAACTGCGCCTATTCCATGTAGGGAGAATCGTGCTTTTCTTCCTGGTAAGAACCAAGAAGGTCATGGTCAGGATCTTCCTGGACTAGGAATTAGGACATTTACCCCTTCCTTGAATATAGCTAATTCAAAATCTCTGTGTCCACGTTTCCATGTGCTAGATAACTGATAGATATTCAAGAAATGCCCTGTACAATAGGAAAGTCACTAGCCTTATGCAGCTATTAAAATTAAATACTATAATTTAAAATTCAGCTTCCCAGTCACAGTAGCCCATTACATGTGTACATAGCTATATGTGGCCAATGGTTATCATATTGGACAGTGCAGAACAGAACATTTTCTTCATCACAGGAAGTTTTCTTAGACAGCACAGCTCTAGAAAATAACTACTGGTATTAAGTTTGTCTTTTGGGTGTTTCAATGTAGAATTCAAGATATAGCTCCCTGCTTTGAAAATTTTACTTCACCTTTGCCATTCATCAATTCTATGTCATTATTATGCAAACTCATATAGATGTTTACATTTCCTTGTATATGCCTTTGTCCCGTATAAGACTGGAAGCAGTTGTGGGCAATGATCATGCCATACTCCTCTATATTCTAAATGCTTAGTGTTCTACAGATGGTAAGACCTCAATAAATATTTGTGCTGTTGGTGAGGAGGATAATTTATGATATTCAACTGCACCCTAACAGACTGTGAGCTGTGCCTCTAAGCAGCAGAGGGGACTTGTACTACAGAGAAGCCCTGAGGGACAGATCACGAGTTTGGACTTCACCACATTGAGTTTGATCCCAAAGGCTATTTCTGCACATCAAGCCATCTGGAGATAGCGTGGGTGCCAGGCATCATGCCTGTGCAGTGATGTATCTCATCCTTTGGTATTTAAATGCTGTCTTGGCATGGGACACTGGTGTCCACAGTCAGCCACAGGCATAGGAAAAAAGTTCTGACTCCAACTCGTGGGCTGCAAACTTCATTTCCTTGGTTGAACTTAGTTATCTCTGGGCCAACCACTCAGCCATTTCCACGGCTGTGGGGATTCTCACACTAGGTCTCTAAGAATATGATCATAAAAGCCTGATAATAATGAGAAGGGATTAGAGTTCTAGGGGATGGGTCATGTCCAAATTCAGTTCATAAAAAACTGAAAACTGATGTCTGCTCTCGAAGATCACATCCATTCTGGAGGATGAATTATTTTAAGTTAAGTAGCCTTCAGCATTAGTCAGTTGCATCAAGACCCAGCTGCCAAGAGGAACAATATTGGAGCCACTTAAATGTTTCATATGATAAGATTGCCTTCTTGTCACTGCTCCCTCTCTTACTGAGGTCCATTTTCTCAGATCCCTTGTCTGCTTGTATTTGCATCAAAGAAAATGTACTCTTTTGCCCATAGTGTTGGCTTTAGAAATTTGAGAGAAAGTCTGAAGCAGTGGGTCATTATTTACATCTTCCTTCAGAAAAACGCAGTAAGGTAATTCTTATTAACCATTGGGAAATGAAGACTCTGAAGACCAAGAGCTTAAGTGAATGGTGGAGGTCCCATAGTGAGATTATGGTAGAATCAGGATGAGAAACCAGTGTGGGACTTGAAACAGTGTCTTAACAGAAGATAAATTTTATGATAAGATTTCAGAGATGCTGAAATAGATGTTTGCCTTGCATATGTCCTTTTATCTGTTACTAAATTGATTATCATGACTATTAACTGTATGCTTAGAATGTACACGAATATATGGCCAGATATTGGGTTTGAACTCCTTTTAGAAGTTCACCTGCCTAGGGGTGCCTCAGTGGCTCATTCAGTTAATGTCTGACTCTTGGTTTCAGCTCAAGTCATGATCTCAGGGTCATGAGATCAAGCTTTCCTTCAGGCTCTGCACTCAGCATGCAGTCTATTTGGGATTCGTTTTCCCTCTTTCTCCTTCCTACACTGTTCCTTCCCCTGCTCACATGCTCTCTCTCACTAAAATAAATACATAAATAAAATATTCTTTTAAAGAAGTCCACCTGCCTAGAGATGTTTACAATTCTGATTTAGAGTGGTTCTGAAGAAGAAATTAAAATATCAATGTAATATATGCAAAAATAAAAATTAATATACAGGTAACAAATGACAACTGATCTCAGAAGAGAATTAGAACCCTTCATGTCAGTGCTAATACAGATAAATTATCATTGTTTTATAGAAATGAAATGGAAAGTAGAAATTAGTCTGTCATTCCAAGAGAAGAGGAAAGTGTATACACCACATAGATATTGGGAAGTCCAATACAGGTTTAGTCATAAAGGAATTACAGAAATGAAATAGGAAAGGCAGGATAGATCCATATTTTGAAGGTATCTGAATTCCTGTCTTGGAAATTTTGTCTTTATTCTGTGAAATTAAGAGGAACTTGTTGAAGAATACTTAAGTTCCAACATGCCCTTCGGACCCTATAGTACCATGCTTACTTGCATTCCTGGTTTGGGTTTTATGATAGTCACACCTTCTTTCTAACTCTTTCACTTTAATTATTACTGGAATTTCAGGGCTTAATTCAAACTCCACCTTTTTCAGGAACACTTTCTCAGTTTATGCAGCCAACTATACATACATAAATCCCATAATTTGCCACTTACAGGTTTGATTAGATATGTTTCTATAATGTTATCTGTTATGCCTGTGTAGATCACATAACTCTGTACATTATAAGAACTTTTAAAATGTAAACTACTTAAGGTCAAAGAATTTAGTTTATTAGTTTATATCTCTGTTCTTTCAAGGTACAGGCCAGAGCTCATGGTAGAGAGAATTATGTTGACTTGAATTAAAGAAAGGCAGTTAGAAGGAAAGAAGTATTGTCTTTATACTGGTAAACTTACTGAAATATAACTCTAGTAATTCTAAAAATACAAACTCTTAAAGTCACTGTATAATTTCCATCATTCAATTTCTGCTGTAGAACTGATGGAGGCAATAGAATGCATGATAGAATATAACATACTTTATCTCTAAAATTACCTTTCTAAAAAGAAAGCTGAAAATATTCTAAGACACTTCTTTTTTTTTTTTTAGAGAGATTTTATTTATTTGAGAGAGAGAGCATGAGTGCACAAGCTGGGGTGGGGGCAGAGGTAGAGAAACTCAAGTAGACGTCCTGCTGGATGCAGAGCCTGACACAGGGCTCAACCTCATGACCCTGAGATCATGACTGAAATCAGGAGTCTGACGCTTAACCAACTGAGCCACAGAGGCTCCCATAGACATTTCAAAACCATTCTCTAAAGACACAGAATATGAAATAATTATCAGCTCGGCCAAAAGTGCCCAAATTAAAAAAAAAAAAAAAGTTCAATATGTATTGAAATTACTATATGGGAATCAGAAACACCATGAGAAGTGTGAATATGTACACAAAGACTCTAGAAAGTCCTTGAAACCTGAAGAGGTTATGTTCCTGTTCCAACTGTCCATTGTATATGATGCTTTTTAGCCAGTTATTGTTAAATTTCCTTAATGGAAAACTCCCCATTAAGACTACAGTCGGTATCTTTTTTGTCTTGTCTGGTATCTGGCACATAAAGAGTTGGTAACCAAAGAATTTGTTGAGCTCAACTGTCATGAGCTGGGCATTTTACCTTGCCATTCCTTCAACTGATGACAGAGAAGATAATTCAAATCTCATGTCAAAGATGAATTCTACATCCTTCAAGACAAAGTCATTGCCTAACACATTCATGCAGTTAAATGATAAAGATGGAAAGACCTAGAAATTAAAGAGCCAAGTATTCATACAACGTCCTTCCTAAGCATTACAGACATAATTAGAGTTAACCAAATTGAGATCTTGGAAATGAGGGTCTGGACAACTTTTCTTATTAAAGAGGAAATGTCCTTTGGAACACCACTTTGTGAAAACAAGGAAACAGATATCCCCTTTTCTCTTTGTTGATCCCACATATCCGCTCATAGCACAATGTATAGATAGGAGTGTCTTAGTCATATTTTTACAGTGAGAAATCAAGCATCAGCCAATGTAGGGTCTAAACAAAGCGAGGGATGTTGGAACTCAAAGACCAACTGAAGTCAGACTATATCCCGTCTATTTAATCTTTAGCAAACCTCCTCCTCAGCCCATCCAAGCAGGAACCACAGGTTTTATTATCCCTCCAACATTTGGTCCCATTCTCTGACATTTTTCTTGTTGCCTGTGATTTTACAAAGCATCTACTTTTCACAAGTGAAAACTGATTTTGTCCAAACAGATGCTTGTTTCTATATTTTACATTCTGGAAAAAAATATGGATATGATTTGGTTGGGGAGGGGGCTAGAGATAGATGGGGAATGAAATCGCTGGTGGGTGCACAGCTTGAGCTGAAATTAGAAGCCAAGTGAGAGCTGTAAGCAGGAGGAAGGAGGTCTCCAAAGAAAATTTGTTGTATAATAAAACTCTCATTGAAAATATTCTGACAAGGAGCCCTAACAAAATTCTTTCATATTATAGGCTAGAAGATAAAATGGTTTCTCTCCTACGTTTCTGTGAGAATTTGTGGTAAGCTAGATTTGAACAAGTTATTCCAAATGAGTCAAACAATCAAATCCTCAATCAATTCCTCAATCAGCAATCATCCCCTGAGCACTATTTTTCATCCTGATTGCTGTTAGGCTCGAATCAAGAGAATCAGGAGAAAAACAAACAAGCAAACAAAACAAACAAACAAACCACTTGGATGATGACCAGGAGGAGCTCAGGATAGGTGGAAAACAGGAATAACAGACAAGCAAAAGGGGAAAGGAGACAAGACAGAGAAAGTCTCGGGGTCATTTTTTCCAGGGCACAGCTGGGCAACTGTTCATGGCTCAGTCCACCACTACAGCCCTCACTCTGAATTTCTTGACTGTGCTCAGGGCTGGGAAAGGGCATGGTGCCTGATGCCCCACCTGCTCTGCTGGCACCATATGCACTGAGGCACTGTCCATTCTCCTCAAGTGACTTTGCTGGTTCATGTCTTGAGATGGGCCTCATTGTCACTTGGCTGCCTCCGTCCAGAGCTGACTGAGCCAGGTTGTGAGAATTGTTTGTAGCCCATACTCAGCATCCTGAATTCCTGAAGGTAGATTTCATGTCCCCAACCAGGGTAGCTGATAGAAATGCATAAGCAGAAAAGCTCCTAGGGACCATTCAATCAAGTACTGCAGGTGGCCCCTGTGAATGGAGTAAGAGTGTCTCCTGGACAGCTTCTCATTTTATCTCACCCACTACTCTGCTCCCCAAGCTAGGATGTTAAAAGGAATTCTAGCTTTCTGTCCAGACACGGTCACTCAGAGCCATAAGTAGCCATGTGTCCCTCATTCTCCTGCAGCACCTGAGGGGAACATCCTTGCACGTAAAGAAGGCACTCCATGCCTGTATACATTCCGCAGCTCTCAGATGTAATTGAAATGGCTCCCTTCTAATCTGGTTTGGGCCCTGATGGTAACTGCTTCCATTTATACAATCAGAGCTCACTGCTGAGTGACTTTGTGTTCTACATCAAAGGTAATTATTATTTTTATAGTTCAATTAGCAAGCATTACCTTTCTGTTTGCCTTGCTAAGATGGTACAACTGAATTTAACAATAACACACTTATTCCAAAGCTACCAAGGGAAAAGACACTATCATAAAATCATAGTACTTCATAGTACTTTTTTTTTTCCTTGTGTGTTTTCTCCCCCTCTTTCATTATGCAGACAGGTCATATTCAATTTGAAAATGAGAATGCTTCAAATTAAGAATGTTAGACCTAGAAAGGACTTGTAATCCCATAAAAACTTCTCATCTTAAAAATGAGGACACTGAGACCCAAATTCAGTGGCTTGCCCCAGAGCATATCAGTCTGTAAAAGAAGCAGCTTTCTAATCAATGTGTTTAGACTCCTGCTACAGTGCTCATTTTTTTCTTCTCTCTTTGAGCTCTGGATGCTGAAAAGAGAAGAGGTCAAGATTGAAGGAAATAAAAAGTGATCTCAATGTGTGAAGCATCTCTTGCATTCAAGGCATACTGTAGAATTTAATGTCTTAAATTGCATATCTAGGCCCTACTCTCCACTCTGACATCAACAATTTGTGTGACCTCATACAAATAAGAGGGCTAAGACTAGAGTATCCCAGGAATTCTTTCTTGCACTATCATTCTGGAACAAGTGCTAGCCACACCTCATTTTAAGCAACTAAATACCTTTTTAATATTCTTTCTATTTTGTTGCTTCAAATAAAGAGTGGGTCTTTTTGCTCTGTAGCAGGACTGCTACATGTTCCTGGATTTAACCACAATTAGAAGCCTTTAGAATAGGTTATTTTCCCCTCTGTATTCCTGAAACTGCTGGCACAGAACCAGGAGGAGGCAAATATACCATCCCAGACACTGAGCACAGTGTAGGGGTGGGTGGTCAGAGCTGGGTCCAGCACAGAGGAGGCAGCTCTCTTCCTCTCCCACAGCCTGCTTTGTCTGTGTGGGCACAGGGATCTCCAGCAATCTGACAACCTGTTTCCATATTATCACTTCTTTCCCCTCTCCAGCTTTATTAAGCATGTTAAGTAAGATGTTTTGCCATGTTCTTACAGAGTCTATTGCATTGATTATTCACAATGCCAACCCCCTCCTCCCATTCTGCTTGGTAGCCCCCCCTCCAGCCTTGATTTATTACTCACTATATTGTTCCCAGCACAGACCCTTTCATCATTGTCACATATATGAGCCTGGTGATGAGATATACTTGGTAGTGGCTGGGGAGGCAGGAGGGAGCTGTAGGAACCAAGCAAGGAGGAAGTTTGCAACTGATTATATCTTTTTCTAAAACTCATCTCTGTCTATATTTTGGAGGATCCCAAACATAATTCTCTTTGTCTCTGTATAATAATAATTTAATGGCCTATTTTGAAGAACAAAATTTAGACTTTATAGGCAAGTCTTACCAGGAGTTCTGAAATAAGTAACAAAGGTAAAGGCAATCAATTACCGAACATTTAGTAAATGTGCCAATCACAATGTTAAGTGTTTTATGTGGATGATCTCATGTGATTCTATTTTGAAACAACCAAACAAACAAACAAAAAAACAAAGCAAAAAACCCCCACCTTGTTACACGTATCCTGTTTTAATCCCACGATCCTTTTTCCTGTGAACAGACTGAAGAACAAAGGGGTCTAATCATATCATTATAAAGAAGGTAGGTCCAAGGTTGGAGTTACAGCTCTCTGAAATCAGAGGGGCACTCTTAATGATTATACAAATACTCTCTTCAGATTCAGATACAATGACAGATTTTTTTTTAATTATCTGAGTGGGTTTTCTATTTATGGCTTTTAAAAACTTAGCTGAGTCAAAGAAAATATGGCATCTGTTATGGAAGACCAGTATGTTAAAAAAAAAAAAAAAGAGGCAGGCAAAAGTAGGGGAAGTAGCTCCAGAAAGAGATGGGAAACCATTGAAGGCTCTTGAGCAAGGAATGACATGTTATGAATTGTTATTTGTTTTTTAATCTGCTATGTTCAGATTATGTTGTAGAAGAGCAAGGGAAGAAGTAAAAAGAGCAGTTAGGAGACCAATTCCAATATTTCTCCTTCTATTCTCTTTCTGCACCCTATGACAGGTTTGAAACACAAAGATGAAAGAATTACACATGTGTATGTCCATCACTCAGACTACATCACAAATATTTCACTCCACTCCACCATGTATCTATTCATTCATCCCATTTCTTTGATGAGACTCAAACCAACATTCAGGCATAAGCCCTCTTTGCCCTGATAATCCAGCACATACCCAATCAACCAGAGTTTAACTCCTGCATATCATTTTTTGTTGTTGTTATTGTTCTTCTTCACATACAAAGAAAAGCACAAATCTTAAATGAACTTTCATTGAGTTTTGACAAAAGCGTACATCCATGTAACATAAACCCCTATCAAAATATAAAACATTGCAATCTGAGAAAGTTCTCTTATATCCCTTCCCAGGGAAAGCATGTCCCTATCTTTCAGAGGTAATTATTATCCTGACTATTCCACCACTGGTAACTTGCACTGCTCTAGAGTTTCACATATATAGAGACACATAGTATGTATTACTTTCTGTTAGATTTCTAACACTCAGTATGTTTTTGAAATTAATGTGTATGTATTATAATGTGTTCCTCTTTGTTGGAGGGATAAATGTTAACTCTAAGTAATATTCTTTAAATGATTTTATCACTTTTTGTTTACTCATTCTTCTATTGATCGACATCTGGGCTATTTTCAGTGTTTTACTGTGAATAAAGTTGTTATGAACATTTTTATACAAGAATTTTTGTAAGCATTTGTTTCCATTTATTTTGTGTTAATACAAAATGGTAAATCACCAAGCTAGAGTAGAAAGATGAACACTTAGTTTTATGATAAGCTGCCAGAATATTCTCAACAATGTTTATGAGTTCTAGTTGCTCTACCTCCTCACCAATATTTGGCATTTTAGTCATTTAAATATTTTTAGCTGTTCTGATGAGTGTGTAAATGTATCTTGTGGTTAAATTCTGATGACTAATAATGTTAAGCACTTTTTCATTGGCCTAACAGATACTCCTACATCTTCTATTATAAAGTGTTTGTTTTTTCTTCCTTTTAATGGAGTTTAGCTTTTTATTATTATAATATTTGTATTTTTAATATTGTAATGTATTATAATTATTGTACAAGTATTCCTGAATGTTATATTTGATAATAAAAATCCTCAGAATAGTAAAATAAAATAGCATACATGTAAGTCATCATTGAAGCAATCTGCAACTGTTCTGCTATATCTTCATAGTGACCAGAGATTTTAATGTATTGAATTTTGTCTTTGTTACCTCAAATATACATTAATTTTTTCCTAGAGTAAGCAGAAATAGAGTGTAAAAATCATTTAAGGAAAAATAAGTCAATAAAAATGTCAAGAAAACAGGAAAATGAAACATAGAAAGTTGAAAGTATTACAAAGAAGATAAATCCAAATATATCACTTATTACAATAAATGTAAATGAACTAAGCACTCAGGTTGAAGTCAAAGATTACCTGATTATATAAAAAATACAAGCATACACTCTTTATGAGAGACTTATTTAGGATATAACACTGAGAAAAGAAGACAAATATTAAAAAAGATTTATCAGGAAAATACCAAAAGGCATCTGAATTGACAATACCAATATCATATAAAATATAAAGTTATCAAGTGTGTTACTACATAAAGATTTCAGTTTGCCAGGGCAATACAATAGTTTTAAATTTGTATACATCTAATTCTATAGCTTTAAAATATATGGAATAAAAATTTACAAAACTGTGAAGAAATATGAACAAATCTTTTACCAAATTTTAAGAGTTAACATATCAGCAATGAGGACAAACAGGAAAAATAAGTGATAGGAATATAGTATATATGAGCTACATTGTTCAAAACTTTACTGAATAGACATGCAGACCACACTAGACTCAACAAGTGGAGAATACAGAGTTCTTTCTAGAAGATGACATAAGATTACATAAAAATATTTTAAAAAGCTTTTAAATAATGCATATTTCCAAGTAGAAAGTACAGTGGGTATTTAAATTACTTAGAAAAAAAATGATTGAAAAAAAGCCCACATACCAAAACTTGTAAGACAGATAACTAGTAATTATAGGGGGGAAAAGAAAAAGTCTTAAATGCTCAAATTACAAAAGATAGAGGGCTGACCAACAGCAATACATTATATATAGTAGAAAAAAACTACAAAATACATCCAAATGAAATTTTAAAAAGAAATGTTTTCAAAAAGAAAGTAGAAATTACTAACATAAGATAAAGACACAAATGAGAGAATTCACAAAGCTACCAATGAATTCATTAATGAGACCTCTGCTGACAGTGATCAAGAAAATAAGGTAAAAGCAAAAATGAGTGCGAAGTTTGACAGAAAAGCCATAAGAATTGCAGGAGAGATTAAAAAGTGAATAGAAGTGTTGTACACCTAAACCTAATATAGCAATGTATGTCAACTATACTCAAATTAAACAAACAAATAAATAATAAACCAAAAAAATAAATAAACTCTTTTGAGTGGAGCTCACCCACCCCTGCCCTGGCAAAAAAAAAAAAAAAAAGAAAAAAAAAGAATAGAAGAACATTGAGAGCAACTTTATTCCAATCCATTAAAAAACTTATATGAATTTGAAAAAAGTAAAAAAATATGAATAACCATCTAACCCTATTATAAATAAATGTTATTAAAACTGTTAACATTTTGAAATGGTTAAGAATCCTTGCAAAGAGAAGCATATCTAGATATTTTACATTTTTAAAAAAGATTTATTTATTTTAGAGAGACAGAGAGTACGCATGCAAGCAGGGGGAGGGGCAAAGGGAGAGGGAGACAGACTCTCCACTGAGTGTGGAGTCCAATGAGGGACTGAATCCCATGACTCTGAGATCATGAACTAAGCTGAAATCAAGAGAATGCTTAACTAAGTGAGTCACCCCGGTGCCCCATACAAAATACATTTTTAAGTGTTTTGTCTTAGTAAGGATTCTCCAGAAGCTGACCTTGAGACAAGGGTTTGAGTGAAACAGTGTCTTTGGGAAATTATCTCAAGAATCATGGAAGGGAGTGAGAAAGGGAGGCAAAAAGGAGAAGGAATCAAATTGGTGAAGGGTTTTCATGTGGGCAACTGAGTCTGATCCTGGAAGAAATCTCTGAATGATATATAGTTAATGCTTTCAAATATTACCTCCAGAAAAAAGGAACCTAGGGTATATATAAACTGACACCTGTCTACTCTTGGTTGAGGGCTTCCCCCAAGGGCAGTTACTCTTCTTGCACTGCTTCCCTGTCTGAGAAGTATACCTCCAAGGGGCACCCTCCAACGTGACTCTGGGTGGCTCAGTCCATTACGTGTTTGACTCTTGATCTTCAGGTCAGATCTTGATCTCAGGATCACGAGTTCAAGCCTGGCAATGGGCCCCATGCTGGGTGTGGAGCCTACTTAAAAATAAAAATAAAAATTATACCTCCTTGCTTCCAGTAGGCAGATAAACTCCTCAGGCAAAGTTACTAGTGCTTGTGTTTAAAATCTTATCTAAAGAGAGGGGTGGGGGTATGGGTGAAATAGGTGAAAGGATTAAGAGGTACAAATTCCTAGTTATAAAATAAATAAGTTATATGGATAAAAAGTAGAGCATAGGGAATATAGTCAATAATACTGCAATAATTTTGTATGGTGATGGATGATAACTACACGCCATGTAATGTACAGAACTGTGCAATCATTAGGTTGTACACTTGAAATTAATATAACATTATATGTTCGGGGTGCCTGGGTGGCTCAGTGGGTTAAGCCTCTGCCTTCGGCTCAGGTCATGATCTCAGGATCCTGGGATCAAGTTCCGCATTGGGCTCTCTGCTAGGCAGGGAGCCTGCTTCCTCCTCTCTCTCTCTCTGCCTGCCTCCCTGCCTACTTGTGATCTCTCTCTGTCAAATAAATAAATAAAATCTTTAAAAAAATATATAACATTATATGTCAACTATATTTCAATCAAAAAAGAAAAGAAAAGAAAAAAAAAACTATCATTGTGTCTGGGACTGGTGAGTCCTAAGGGTGTGGTATTGATACCATCTGCTATAACTTACTAATATTTAAGGAGAAGATAATTCCAACTGCCCCAACATATCTGTAGTCCTATGATTCTGATGTACCAGCTACAGAATGAGGGTTCCCATTTCTCCTTCCTTGTGTTTGATTAATTTGCTAAAGCAACTGATAGAACTCAGAGGAACATTTTACTTAGTAGATTAGCAATTTATTATAAAAGGATATAATTCAGGAATAGCTAGATGGAAGAGATGCATAAGGCAAGATATGAGGAAAGGGCATAGAGCTTCCATTCCCTCTTCAAGCCTGCATTGTTCTCATATCTCCATATGTTTCCCACCCTGGAAGTTCTCTAAAACCCCACCTTTTTTATGGAGTCTTCATTACATAGGCATGGTTGATGAATTCATCGACCACTGGTGATTGAACTTGATTTCTAGTTCTTCTCTTCAGAAGGTCAGGTGGGTAGGACTGAAAGTTCCAACCCTTTAATCACATGGTTGGTTCTCCTGGCCACCAACCTGTATCCTTAGGTATTACTCAAAAGTCATTCAATTAACATAACCTTTAAGACACCTGTATTGTTTTCATCATAGGAAATTCCAAGAATTTTAGAAGCTCTGTATCAGGAATGGTATAAAATTCAAATTCAAACAAAATTTCTTATTATAAATAAGAATATAAATTCTTATTTATATATAAATATGTATTCTTATTTATAAATATAAATATTTATAAATAAAATATTTATAAAATAATTATAAAATATTAAAAATATATAAATATAAATTCTTATTTATAAGAAACATACATTTGATTTTATGCCATAAAATCAAATGTATGTTTCTTATATTATAAATAAGAAATTTTATTTGAATTTGAATTTTATACCATTCCTGACACAGGAACGGTATAAAATGAATGAATATTTAAGGAATAACTTAATATTTATAATATTAAGGAATATTATAAAATGAATGGATTTTAACCTGATAAAAGGAACTTCCTTAACCTGATAAATAGATGCAACAAGGGTGACAAAAACCAGGGACAATATGCTTCCACATGAATAAATATTTTAAAGCATTTTCTTTAAAATCAAGAAGAAGGCAATGAATCCCATTATCATCATTTGTAGACAACACCCTGCTAGATATCCTAGGCCAGCAAAGTAAGATGAGAAAAGAGAAATTAAAGGCAGAAGAATCAGAAAGATATAAACAAAACAAATTCTTTTCAGATGTTATGATTATTTACATAGAAAACCAAAAAGCATTTACAGAAAAATTATTAGTAATAATAAGAGAGTTCAGCAATGTGGCTGTGAGCTGTAAGATCAATAAACACAATTAATGGCATTTCTATATACCAGCATAATTCAGAAAATATAATTAAAGAAAATATATTCCTTTACAATAGCATCCAAAAAATAAGGTGTCTGAGAATAAATATAACAAAAGATGCTCTAGACTTCAAGAGAAAATTATAAAAGAAGGCTAAGATGAAAAGAGAGATATATAATGTTTACTGATAGTCATTATAAAAATGTGACTATTCTCTTTATATTGATCTGTGCATCAATATAATTGTAATCAAAACTCTAATAGAATTTTAGTGGAATTGACAAGCTGATTCCAAAATTTATGGAAAAGCAAATGAGAAAAATAGCAAGACTTTTCTGAAGAACAAGTTTAGACAATATTTTCTAGGTATCAAGACATAGTACACAACTGAACTAACTAGGGCAGTGTAGTATTGGACTAGAGAATAAATTAATGAATAAGCAGGGCTGTGTTGCAGACTGAATATTTCTCTCCCCTCCCAAATTAGTATATGAAGCCCTAACCCCAATGAGGTGATACTGGAGGGGGTGTCTCTGGAAGGTAATTAAGTTTAGATTAGGTCATGAGACTGGGGCCCCCATGATGGTGTTAGTTTCCTTATAAGAAGAAAGCGAGATGACAGAGCTCTCTTTCTCTCTCTCTTCATCATGTGGGGATACGGTGAGAGAGTGGTTAACTGCAAACAGGAAAAGGCATCTCACCAGGAACCACATCTGCTGGCACTTTGAACCTGGACCCTACCCTCTCAAACTATGTGAAATAAATGTCTGTTATTTAAACACCCAGTCTATGGTATATTATTATAGAAGTCCGAGCTGACTACAGCAAACTGGAACAATTGTTCACATTAAAATGTGTATGTGCACAATAAATTATATGTAAAATAAACATAGTATGCATTATAAGTGACATATACGATTATATATTTTATACAATATTATCTAATGAATCTCTTTATTATATATTTTACAAAATGAAATTCCAAGGAGAATAAATCCTTAAACATAAAAGGTGAAATTTAAATTATTCAGAAGAAGATATAAAACAGACTCTATGAGATAAGGTATGGGAAATTATAGTAAAGACAAAAACCAAAGAATATTAATATAAAGGAAGTTATTGATGAATTTGACTAAACTAAACTGAAAAATATCCATTCATTGAGAGACACTGTATTAGTTTCTTGGGCTGCCACACAGGATACCACAGAGTGGGTGCTTAAACAACACACATTTATTTTCTCACAGCTCTGGTAGCCCGGGTATTAGCCAGTTTCTGGTGAGACATCTCCCCTTGAAGATAGAACTTTCTTGTTACATTCTTATGTGGTCTTATTTCTGTCTGTGTGTGCAGGGAGAGAACTAATTCTCATGTCTCTTCCTCTTCCTATATGGACACCGATCCTATTGGATCCTCTTATCAACTCATCTAACCATAATTACCTCCTCAATGGCCATATCTGAAAATAGTCACATGGGGAATTAGGGAATCAACATATAAATGTGGGTCAGACATAATTCAGTCCATAAGAGACACCACGTTAATTTTAAAAAATGAACAGAAGATACAAAGTAGGAAAAGAGGTTTGTAACACATATAAGAGACAAAGCAACACATAAATAACATAAATCATCACAGAGAGATAAGACAATAGGAAGCAGGCAAGAGACTTAAAAAGATGTCCACAAAACAGGAAATACAAATGGACAACTTATTAACATATACTTGACCCCCTTAGGCCCCAGAGACAGGTAAATTAAACCAGAAGGAGATATCATCTTATACCCACATGATTTATAAAGATGAAGAAGCTTGTGAGCACTAACGTAGTGGCAATGACGTGGCACAGCAGTCAAAGCACTTCAGTATACATCTGGGCATCACGCTGTACACATCCTTTGTCCTAGCAATTGTAGCGCTAGACGAAGGCCTAACAGGCAATATGTTATAGGAGGATCAGAAAAAAAAATGTGCCCCAGTATTTGTAACAAAATAAAAAAGGAAATGACTGAAATATTCATCAATATAAAAGAAGTTATAGCATAATTTTACAAATGGATGATAGAGAGCAGTGAAAAAATGAGCTACGTCTATGTCCAGCAAGTTGGACGAACTGAAAAAAATCCTGTTGGAAATACAAAAGAGGTCAGATAAAACAATAATAGCACAATACTTATTTATAAAAAAGTTTAAACAATAAATTAAATATTGCTTTAATGCTCTGTGTGTGTATGTGGGTCTTGTGCATGTTTATATCTTAAAATAAGGAAGTGTATAACTGTTATTCTTAATGTATGAGCCAAGATGCCCTTCAAAAGATAAATGGGTAAAGAAGACATGGTCCATATATACAATGGAGTGTTACGCCTCCTTCAGAAAGGATGAATACCCAACTTTTGTATCAACATGGATGGGACTGGAGGAGATTATGCTGAGTGAAATAAGTCAAGCAGAGAAAGTCAATTATCATATGGTTTTGCTTCCTTGTGGAGCATAAGGAATAACATGGAGGACATTGGGAGAAGGAAAGGAAAACTGAATTGGGGGAAATCGGAGGGGAAGACGAACCATGAGAGACTGTGGACTCTGAGAAACAAACTGAGGGTTTTGGAAGGAAGGGGCAAGTAGGGGGATGGGTGAGCCTGGTGGTGGGTATTAAGGAGGGTACGTATTACATGGAGCACTGGGTGTGGTGCATGAACAATGAATCTTAGAACACTGAAAAAATTAAATTAAATTTAAAAAAGAATCACAGTGTATATCTAAAGGATACAAAAATTTGCTTGAAAGGGCTCCCACTGGCCAAATATTGGACAATTTGAGTACATTAGTTTTCTATTTCTGTTCCCACAGATTTACAAGCTTATAACAACACTCTTAGTTTTTGTTTTTGTTTTTTTTTTTTTTTTAAGGCAGAAGTCCAGGACTGATTGGGTCTTCAGCTCAAGATCCCACATTCAGGTGTCGGTCAATCTGTTTTCACAACTCTAGGATCTATGTAAGAATCCACTTCCATAATCATTCAGGTTGTTGGCCAAATCCAGCTCCTTGAACTGCAGTACTGAGGTCTTATCTCACTGCCAGCTATTGGAGGGAGATTGCTTTCAGCTCCTGGAAGTACCCACAGTTGCCTGTAATGTAGCCTTCTTCATGCTGAATGCCAACAAAACAGAGTTTCTCACATCAAATTCCTCCCATGTTGTGAATGTTTCTTACCCTGTTCCCTTTAAGGTTAGGTCTACTGAGGATAATCTTTTCTTAGAGAATTCTGCCATATAATAGAACCTAATCATGAAAATGATATTCTATCATAGTGCCTTCACATTTAAGAAAAGGACATTATACAAGACCTGGGATAATTTCGGGGTCATCTTAGAATTATGTCTACTATGTTGAGGGGCACCTAGGTGGCTCAGTTGATTAAGCATCTGCCTTGGGCTTAGGTCATGATCCCATGGTCCTGGGATCGAGACCTGAGTTGGGCTCCTCCCAACTCCCTTTGCCCCCACTCAGGTGCTCTCTTTCTCTCTCTCTCTCTCTCTCGCTTGCTCCCTCTATCTCTCAAATGGAGTAATAAAATCTTTTAAAAGAAAGAATTATGTCTACTACGTTGGACATCACAATAAAAAATTATTATAAAAATAATGCATGGTGATATAATTAATAAATACACAATGGAGGGGCTCCTGGGTAGCTCAGTGGGTTAAGCCTCTGCCTTCAGCTCAGGTCATGATCTCAGGGTCCTGGGATCAAGTCCCGCATCAGGCTCTCTGCTCACTGGAGAGCTTGCTTCCCCCCCTCTCTCTGCCTGCCTCTCTGCCTACTTGTGATCTCTGTCAAATAAATAAAATAAAATCTTTAAAAACTCTAACTGATTCAGGAAGAATAATCAGTGAATGACAATAAAAGTGAGAGAACTTTTGTTGAGCAATAAATTAGTCTCAAAGAGCCTCCACTGAGTTGCTTAGCATCAACAAAGAGAAAAAAAATGGTACTTTTACTGTAGAGAAACTCGATATACATCCCTTTAACCAAGTGTAACACCGGCATGGGGCAAACCTACACGTGCTTACTACTATGATGTAGCATCACTTTTTTTGCACTCCTTTTTCAATAAATAACCTGAATCTAATCCAATCCTGAACATTCTTCAGAGAAACTCAAGTTGAGGGTCTTTCCATAAAATAACTGGCCCAGCTCTTTAAAGATGTTGAGGATATGAAAGACAAAGAGTGAAGAATTGGTAAATATTAAAAGAGAATAAGGCAAAGGTAATTAAATGCAATGTGATTCCATATTAGATCCTGCGATAAAAGGGTAGTTCATTCCAATTCTTCCCCAAGCCCACTGCTTTTCTTTAATACAGGTTATTATCTCCTACCTTGACTATAAATGCTGTCACTTTCATTGGTTTTGTGATATTATCATAGATCTATCCTTTCTTAAAGATTCTTAGCTCCTTCTCATCTCAAAGCCATTTCTCTTTCACCCCAGAATCTTCTCAGTTGCTGTTGCCTTGCCTGGAACACTTTTCTCTCATATCTTTATGGTGCTCACTCTTCATGACTGATCCTCCTATCTTTGTTCAAACATGTCCTCCGAGAGGATTTCTCTGGCCATACTAACTAAAGTTCCTTTCACTCCACCACTATCTATTCCTTTACTCTGCTTCAATGTTCATAGCAGTTATCGCTACCTGAAGGTAAATGGTATCTTGGACTATTTACTTCTTTTCCTTACAACCCCCTGTCTCCAACACAAGATATGTTCCTACCATTACACTTTCATAATGCAGTGGAACATCTCTGATAGCATTTGCCATCCTTGAAATGTTTACATGTATTTATAACCATTAGATAACTTTAATCAAGAACATGGAAGCTCTTGGGAAAGAGTATACAATTTTTTTTCTTATAACTGTAGGAATAATATGTTGCAAAGTACATGGTAGATTCTCAGTAAATAGTCTTTGAATTTATTCAACTATGAATGCATGGACATCATTCAAATTCTTGCTTTTGCCCTCTCCTGTAGAGCTCAGGTCTGAAGACAACCTTAAATATGGGCCATGTTTACTCTTCTTTTTCCTGTCTCCTTTTTAACAATGGTAGAGCAAGACTGAATGAGATATGATTAAGTATATAAATTCCAGAGACTGGGATGTAGATGACTTGCTAAATGAAAATCAGGACAAACATTATCAAGAAGTAACATGAAATGAGGAAAACATAAAGAAGGTAATACATTTTGTAGCAAAACAAAAACAAAAACAAAAGACCTCTGAAGCCGTGGTCCCTAGTAAATGCAGCTAGGTTATTGCTATATGTACCATGTTCAAAGCGTTTGAGACTATCACATCTTACAAGTTTGTAGAGAGGTATGATGGCTTGCCTCTGGCCTCAGGGCAGACACTTGGTGGCTGATATGCTATATGGCAGGGCATTAGGTGAGAACTGGGAATATATAGCTGAGGAGGTGTACATCAAAAGACAAGGCTCAGTGCTTGAGAGTTAGAGCTGCCCAATGCATAGACTCAAATGCTAGTCACCATCAACATTTGAAGATGAGGCGGGTATCTCAGTATCTTACACAGAGGGAGAAGGTGGCATCTGGATCCATAGAAGACAGAGTCCTAGAGTCCCAGGGTTATATCCACAGACTTTTGACAGAGAAACTAGAAGAGTAATCTGGGTATGGGAACAGCTTCAGTATGGAATAAAAATATCTAGCTGGAACCAGGACTAAGGCAAAAACTTAGTTATTTGATTCATGGTATCCATAGAACTCTTCATTGATATTTGAGTATCAGTCTCTCTCTATAAATAGAATGGAGCAAAGAAAGCATAAAAAGGAAAGAGAAAGAAACTCATAGGTACTGGGCTCTCATCATGTCCAGGTGTTTTCAAGAATTATCTCTTTTAATCTTCAGAGTAATTCTTCAAGATGAGTAAGCATATAGTGAAGAAGCGTTATATTGATATCACCTGGGGAACACTTTGCCAACAAGAAATCTTTCCAGATGTTTTGATCACCATTTCTCTCCTACTCTTGAGAATCACTGGGATGTACTAATTTAGGAAGATATGACATAACCTCAGATGCTCATTTTACAAAAGAGAATGAAGTTCAGAATGAAAAAAAAAATCCAAAACTGGTATAGTGTGGTAGGCAGATTAATGTCCTCCCCCCCAAAATGTCTACTTCTTAATTCCTGGAACCTGGGAATATGCTATGACACATGGAAAAGGAGAATTAAGACAGAGAATGGAATTAAGGTTGTGAATCAGCTGACATTATAAAAGAGAGTATTGTGGATTACCCAGAGGACAACCCTGGTTTCCCATGTAATCACATGTAATCATAAGGGTCTTTAAATGGAGTTGAGGGAGGCAGAAGAGTCACGGTCAGAATGATTCAATGTGACAAAGACTTGATTGGCTATTGCTGCCTTTGAAGATGGAAATAAGCCATACATCAAGAAATGCTGACAGCCTCTAGCAGTTGGGAAATGGTAAGAAAACATATTCTCCTCTACAGTCTCCACGAAGGATCACAGCACCACTGACATCGTGACCTGAGCCCTTTGAGATCAGTTTTGAACTTCTGACCTCTGAAACTGTAAGATAATAATTCCATGTTGTTTTAAGCCACAAAGTTTTTGGTGATTTTCTAGAGCAGCAGTAGGAAATTAATATACCCAGTAAATTGCAGAATCCCAGTCCAGGTCTCAGACTCCAAAGCCAATGCCTTTATTACTTTACATGCTGCCTCACTATCATCCTGTAGATGTAATTCAGGTCAACTACAAAAGTTTAGTGGCCAAATTTATGAAGGGTCTAATCTGTAAGGATGGATACCTGGTTCTCTATGATTGAGTTTGACCCCCACTAAGCAGGGAGCCCAATATGGGGCCCAGTCCCAGGACCCCAAGATCATGACTGGAGCCAAAGGCACTTAACCAACTAAACCATCCACCTCTATCTTTTGGTCACCCTTTCACTTTAATGCTTCCTTCTTCTATCAAAACATTTTTATTATCACTCAAAATCCAGAAATAATAGAAGAATATTGATAAACATGACTATATACACAGAATATAAAAAATTTGTTAAATGTTAAGTGAAAACCTGTAATTTTAAGTTTGAATTAGAAATACTCATATAAATACATGATTTTGTTTTGTTTTGTTTTGTTTACAAAAATGTGTTTTCTAGGGGCACCTGGGTAGCTCAGTTGGTTAAGCATCTGCCTCAGGTCATGATCCTAGAGTCCTGAGATCCAGCCCCACATCTGGTTCCCTGCTCAGCAGGGAATTTTCTTCTCCCACTCTCTCTGCCCCTCCCCCAACTTGTACACATGCTCTCTCTTCTAATAAATAAAATCTTAAAAAAAATAAAGTATTTTCTACTTCTGTTTAAAAGGTCTGGAAACAGGGAAACACGGGTGGCTCAGTCAGTTAAGCATCTGACTCAGTTTCTGCTCAGGTCATGATCTCAGGGATGTGGAATGGAGCTGTGCATCAGCTCCTTGCTCAGCATAGGCAGAGTCTATTTGAGACTCCCTCCCCTGCCCCCAAGCTTGCACTCACTCAAACTCTTTCTCTCTCTAAAATAAATAAATAAATAAACAAAATCTTTAAAATAAAATAATATGTCTAGCAACAGTAACAAAACCATTAGCAATGAACACATGTAGAACTTGCATTATATTCTCAAAATAACCATTTCCATTAAAAGAAAATATGGTTCCTTGATTTCAGATCTTTAACAGAAAATGTACCTAGCATGTATTTTCATGCCAAAAGGCAAGGAAGCTAACAAAGACTTCTGAAGTTTGGTCAAAAGAATCCAAAGACCAAATTTAAAAAAGACAACTTGAATAACAAAAATAACTGACTAAAATGAATTGAATATACAAATAGGATTAAATCCACGAGCTGGCAATAATACTAAAAAAATACTGATCACTTCTGGAAGATCCTAGTGAATCAATTCATTACTTCGGAAACTAACAAGGGAAAGAAAACTTTTATATTGCCATGGCAGACTGAATTATTTTACACAATTCTTCACCCATTCTCCATTTCCCATGCAACTTTGCAATTTCTTCCAATTAAAAGCAGAGTATGTACTTCCGCTTCCCCTGACTTTATCTTAAGCAATGTGATAAATGAATTTGGGGGAGATGGGTAGCTACAAAGTGCTAGTTTTGAACAGAAGTCTTAATAGACCCCACATTTATATCTTGGAATTTTGAATTTTTGCCATGGCCATGAGTAAAACATGTCCCAACTAGCTTGCTGGCCCA
The DNA here is from genome assembly GCA_004024625.1 of Mellivora capensis. NCBI lineage: Eukaryota > Metazoa > Chordata > Mammalia > Carnivora > Mustelidae > Mellivora > Mellivora capensis. Next base: position 6,435 of record PISX010016788.1, on the reverse strand, counting down.
AAGAAGAATAAGTATACATGGAACATACCACCCACAGAGAAACGCTGCCCACAGCCAGTCAAAATCAAAAGATCCCCCAGCCTATCAGCTTTTCATCTAGTGTTTTAGTAGCCATTGTTGACTATTACCTTGATACATTATTTCATTTGGGATTACAAAATGTTAAGTATTTAATATTCATTTTTTAAAAATTTATTAGCTTGAATACTTTTACCAAGGAAAACATTCCCTAATCAACTAGTTACCATGGTGTGTACCATTTCACAAGAGTCAGGTATATTCTCAGCTATTGTAACAAATAGCCACAAAATCTCAGAGATATTTAATAATAAGTATATATTTCTCACATGTTTGGGAATTCTATAATTAATGGGTAAGGCTGAAAACACCTGAACCCCTTGTCAATTTTAACATCAAACTAAATTTTTTTAAAAAAGAAAACAAACTTTAACTTAACAAATTTAACTAAGTTAATTTAGCTTATGTACCTTCTCAGAAATAAACACAGCTTTTTTTTTTTTTTTTTTTTAAGAATTCTTGTCAAAGTAACCTACCTGAATTTGATAAAGGCTCTACCTCAACTACCAGTTTATGGAAATACAGGGCAAATGGGAACATGTTAATATCACAGGGATGTAATCCTCAAAATCCAGAATATGGTTACTCTACAGGGTAAATACCCTGGTTTCTTCAACAGGTAGATAGATTCTAAGGAAGAAGAAAAAATGAGAAACACAGTCAAGGAATTTGACAGATCTATTTTGGATCCTGATTTAAATAAATCAAATGCAAAGAAATACAAATAAAGAAAATTTAGCACTTGCTGGTATTTGGTAATGTTAAAGAATGAAGATTTAAGATGCAATGATGATTTTGTGGTTGTTTTAAAAAATTATTTATATATATGCATATTTGTATAAATCTGTATTGAACTAGTTATGGAAGAAATTATATTGAAGTGATACAGGGTTAGATAAAATGGTGGTGGGTATAAATAAAACAAAATTAGCCATGAGTTGATAATTGTGGAAAATGGGTGATAGATCTATGATTATGCATTATAATATCATCTCTTTTTTCATACACGTTGGAACATTTTCATGATACAAAGTCCTATGAATGAATAAATCAAATATGGCATATCCACAGCATGGACTATTGTTGGACAACAGAAGTGAATGAAGTACTGTTACATGCTATAACACAGATGAACCTTAAAAACTCTGTGCTCAGTGAGGGGTGCCTGGATGACTCAGTCAGTTGGGTGGCCAATGCTTGTTTTTCTGCTCGGGTCATGATCTTGCAAGATCAAGCCCTCCTGTTGGGCTCTGCACTGGGCATGGAGCCTGCTTAAGATTCTCTCTCTCTCCTCCCTCTTCCTTATGCCCCTTCCCACCCTTCTCTCTCTCTCTCTCTAAAAATTTAAAAATGTCCAGAATAGGAAAACCTATAGAGAAAGAAAGCAGATTAGTGGTTGCCTAAGGCTAGGGAATAAAATGATTGTGGGTGAACAGATAAAGGACATTAGTTTTCTTTTCCAGTGTGATGAAAGTGTTCTCTAATTGATTGCATTGATGGTTGCACAACTCTAAATATACTACAAACCACTGACTTATATACTAGAGATGGGTAAATTGTATGGTGTGTTAATTATATCTCAATAAAGCTGTTAAAAGCAAGTTTCAGTCCTGTTATTGGGTATGGACAACTTAGTGTTCTGCTTTCTAGAGGGATTCCCATTTTCAGCCTGATTTCTCAATTGTAAAAGGAAATTGTTATGTGACAACAAGAATTTAGGCATAGTGGGGGGGGGCATTTTGATAATCTGTGGTCCCTTCTAAAATGAAATTATATCATGTAAGTTCAGTTGTACTCAGACTTTGACCAGTTCAGGCCCTGGGCAGTGGAGTCTCTAAGCAAGACATCTGTGCAGTTTGGTAACTCAACATGAAGGCTCTGGAAGGTCTCTCCCATTCCTTATGCCTGGGCCTCTGGCCTGCCCTGCAGCTTCAACCTCAGTACTGGTTTCCTGCCTTTGATCCTCTCTTGGTCTGTTTACATTCTAACCAATTGCATATGTCTCTTCCCAGTCACTTTGGTTATCACTCTCATGATCATTGCTGTGGGGCACCGTCCAATACACCTGGCTGAATCTGCACAGGCTTCTGGGCTGCTGTTTCTTGAATTCCCAACCACCAGAGAGGTGTTTCTCTCTGGGCACATTCTGCCTATTCTCACTCAACTCCTGATTAGTGATAATTATGATCTTGAGTAAGGAAGGAGTGGCTTAGGCAGTAAACTTTTTCACTTGTCACACTATATTATGCAGTATGTTAAAAACTAGATATTTACCTGCATATTATCTTATCTCCATAATTCCCAGCTACCTTAGGCCATTTTCTACAATTTCATGTTTCAGAAGATGGAATTCCTCAGTAAATCTTTGGAAACGTTTTTATTTTTCTGGCATAAACATCAGTTAGTCAGAAAGGCGACTTGAAGGTCAAATGCCTTGTTTTTGAGGAAAAACCCAAACTAGTTAACATATTCAGTGAGAATGTACAATGATGTGACAGCCAGTGTTGCCTACTATAGAATTGAGGATGAGTCCATTGACTTGAAAAAAGAGAGTATGATTAGAGAAAAAACAGGGTGGTTAAACAGAGGAAATGTCTTTAATAATCAGATGATCTGGGGCACCTGGGTGGCTCAGTTGGTTAAGCATCTGCCTTAGCTCAGTTCATGATCCTAGGGTCCTGGGATAGAGTCCCACATTGGACTCCCTGCTCAGTGGGGAGCCTGCTTCTCCCTCTCCCACTGCCTGCCGCTCCCCCTGTTTATGTGCTCTCTCTCCCTCTCTCTCTCTCTCTCTCACTACCTGTCTCTCTCTCTGTCAAATAAATAAAATAAAATAAAAATCTTAAGAAAAAAATCAGATGATCTTTCTTGAGTACATGATATGTCTTGAGTACATGATATCATGAACATGATATGTTTTAGGATCTAAGAGTACAGGGTACCTAGGATTTGCTTTCTAACAGGAATTCTGGGAGGGTGGAGCCACACTGTTGTCTTTATGCCACCATGATATTTATCTGTGGAGTCATTTGGGATGGAGCGGGCTTAAAACTATGTCTAAGTTTCCTGGTATCTGAGGACTCCTAAGGTATCCAAAAAGGGAATAAAGAAAGGAGTTCACCTTCCTCATGCCTAGAACACCATGCAGGGACACATGATAAAGGAAACCCACAGTAGAAAGTGCCATGGAAGTAGGTCCAGAAACCAGGTAAGAAGTGGAAGTCTCAAGGAATGCCTAGTTGAAAGGAGATGATACCTAAGACCCAGAGTGGTGACAGTTCATCCCAGTGAACACCAAAATGACTTCATGTTGAGAAGTTTGGGTCAGATACATGCCCCTAAGGGTTAGGTGATAACCCAGGGGACTAAGTAGAAGAGATGAAATCCCTAAACTGACTAAATTTAAACCTGGAAAGAGTACTTAGGCATGAAGTGAATACGATTATATTCTGTGATCAAGTGGATAAGGAGGCTCAAAGCAGAGATTAAGTTGTGTCATAAAAAAAAATAAATAAAATTACAGTTCCTCTACACCTGAGAGAGTGAGTGAGAAACTGCTAGTCACATTTCAGTTTATAGACTAGAAACTCTGGAAGTTTCTGACTTTCCATTTAGAAAATATGTGTAGGGGACACCTGTATGGCTCAGTCAGTTACGTGTCTGACTCTTGATCTCAGATCAGGTTTTGATCTCAGGGTTGTGAGTTCAAGCCCCACATTTGGGTCCCATGCTAGGTGTGGAGCCTACTTAAAAAATAATAATAAATAAAAAAAACAAATATATGTATGATTATTTTCTTCTATGGCAAAGTAGGAGTGGTGCTGCAGACATCACACTGTCTTCTGTTTACTGTTTATTTTCTATTCTGTTTTTATTTGTTGTTATTTGCTAAATCAGATAACTTCTTGGGAAGCATATTAAAGGTTTTCAAATTTAGATGAAGTAAATAATTTTCTCCATGTACACATCAATATGCCATCCATTCTTCAGTTTTGGAAAGGGCTAACTTTGCCCATATGCATTAAAAATACTCAGTACTATTTGGTTAACACGAGCATTGTTTTCAAATGCTATTTTAGTAGAAACTAAACTATACTAAATTTTTCTAAACTCTAAAGGAGTTAAATTTATAAACACTGAAATAGAAACCCGAGGTTATTGCACTGTATTTCTGAATTAGCACAGTGATTTTTTTAAATTTTTCTTTTTTTTAAGATTTTATTTATTTATTTGGCAGAGATCACAAGTAGGCAGAAAGGCAGGCAGAGAGAGGAGGAAGCAGGCTCCCCACTGAGCAGAGAGCCCGATGCGGAGCTCAGATCCCAGGACCTTGAGATCATGACCTGAGCGGAAGGCAGAGGCTTTAACCCACTGAGCCACTCAGGCGCCCCAAATTTTTCTTTTTTGATGATTCTTATAGGCTCCTTCCTGGCAAGTGCCCATAGACATGCTTCATGATCCATCCCTGCCACGAGTGGAAAATCTTGGCCAACTTCGATTTCTACTTTACACAGCTGGATTCAATAACCTCCTCACTCCTAGTGGATGAGAAACACTTTTCATCTCCTTCTATGGGAGACAGTAGGGCTATCAATCACAGTAGCCATCAGATTCTTGACATTGGCTGCATAGCTTGGCTTTCTGCCTTAGGCCCCAGGACATGTTCCATCGCATCCTTCAGGCTTTCTCTTTCCATGACGAGAGCCATGGGTACTCTTCTTTTCCCTCCTGATCCACTTCTACCATTGGCAGCTAACCTACTGCCACCTGCTATAGCCATTCAAATTTAAACCCCATGAACATAAAGTTAGTGGAAAAGGGGAAAAAGTTTGGTTTACTGAGTTTCCTATCAGTTTTATTTTCTCATTACTACTACCTATATCGAAAGTACTGGACTAGACACCAAAGATCCTGAAATTAATCCCAGTTCTGTTCCTTTCTAGTTTTATAAACTTGGGGCTCTCAAAACCTTATCTGCACAGCAGAATCAGCTAGAAATCTTTTAGACATTCCAATGTCCAGGAGACACCTCTCCCCCAGACCAATTAAATCATAAGTTCTGGAGGTGGAACACAGGCATCAGTGGATTTTGGCCCTCCCCAGGTGATTCTAACGTGCAGAGTTTGGGAACCGCCACACTCATGTCTTTAAATCTTAGAATACCAGTCAATCTAATTTTGATAACCTCAATTCAGGTCCTCACCTTGTAGGATTTAATTGATATTATATATGTCAAAGCCCTTTGTAAACTGTTAATAAGGTAGTCACTGATATTTTCATAAGACACCATTTTCAAGAGTTGGGAGTAAAATAACTCTTTCATCTGATAGGATTACATGAATAGGTAAAAACAAAGGTTGCCAAATCTTACTCTGACTGAGCCTCCTTTTTCCCTACGTAGGCTCTCCCTGAGTTTAACCAAAAATGTGAAACAATACAAAGAATCCCAGAAACCAGTCTCAGGAAGCCTCACCTAACTTTGAGTAAGGAGTTTATATACTAGATGAATTTAGTATTTTGGAAAATCCTTTTTGTTCCCTATGCCATCTGTCCCACCCCAGTGCCCTTTACAGGATACCTGAAAGGATAGGAGTTATTTTTTTTTTAAAGATTTTATTTATTTGACAGACGGAGATTACAAGTAGGCAGAGAGGCAGACAGGGGAGGGGGGAAGCAGGCTCCCTGCTGAGCAGAGAGCCCGATGCGGGGCTCGATCCCAGGACCCTGGGATCATGACCTGAGCCAAAGGCAGAGGCTTTAACCTACTGAGCCACCCAGGCACCCCAGAAGAAGTTATTTTTAAATAATTTTTTATTTTATATATAAGAAAAAGGTTTTTTAAAAAATATTTTTAAATTTTATTTTTAGTAGCTAATACTCATATAAACTAATTTATATATTCCTTCTGATATTAAAATAGAATACTTTGTGATAGAAAGGGCATTCACTTAGGGTCCCTGGGAGGCTCAGTAAGTTAAGCGTCTGCCTTCCGCTGAGGTCACAATCCTAGGGTCTTGGGATCAAGCCTCACATTGGGCTCCCTGCTCAATGGGGAGTCTGCTTCTCTCTCTCCTTCTGCCCCTCTGCTCATGCTGTCTTGCTTTAGCTCACTCTCTCCATCTCTGTCTCAAATAAATAAATAAAATCTTTTTTTAAAAAAGATACCTGGGAATAAACCTAACCAAAGAGGTAAAGGATCTGTACTCGAGGAACTACAGAACACTCATGAAAGAAATCGAAGAAGACGTAAAAAGATGGAAGACCATCCCATGTTCTTGGATCGGAAGAATAAACATCGTTAAAATGTCTATACTACCTAGAGCAATCTATACTTTTAATGCCATTCCCATCAAAATT